>JASDQU010710918.1:64452-76063 GCA_032191745.1 Picea mariana
AATTCTGGCTTATTCTAGAGAGCGAACTTGTAGAGCATGCCCCGCACGGAATATTTGTTGTATGGATATGAAAAATTTACACAGAATACTACAGACTATACTCTAACAAACACATTTGGTCTTACCTAATTTGGATCTATTATGAAGAAGTTATGAGAGCCTTTGGCTATCATGAAGAAGCTCTATCCCAAAAAACCTTCATTTAGGCCCTCAAAATCGCCCTGGAAGTTAAAAACTGCTAAACATAGTAAATTACCAAAATTGCTAGAAAACTATTTTGAGCCAGTTGGAAAAGGTGGGTGGCCATCGATATCCACCTGGATTATTTCTCCTTTAATCTCCCACTTGCCTCCTATCACTTTTCTCCATGAAGGTTGCTTCCCAAGTGCTACATACAACATTGACCGTTGTGTTGGTGAGCTTTGTTTGGGGTCGTAGCAACACAAAGTGTCCTCTGAGTTGCGATGGTTTGTATGGAGTTGCAGCAACCATGAATGTACCTTGATTTGCAGTCATTGGTTTGCGTCTGGAATTGCAACAACTTGGTTTACGCCTGAAATTGCGTCACTTGGAATTGCAACAAAGAAGTGTTACAACCACTTTGAGGTGTTGTTGCTACTGTATTCTCTTGTGTAGCAATATTAGTAATTGAACGTAGTGAGTTCCTTTTAATAATTATGCAAAAATAATGTAATAATTGCATATGGGGTAGGATTCATACCTTATTGATAAGTGAGGTGAACTAGATAAAAGAAGTATAAAAAGGGGAAGTGATTAACAAAAAATGGTAAACAAAAAGGTATAGATGGGTCTTGAAAGTATGCCATTTTAGGCACCAGTCACTTGCCACCTACAAATGTGTACCTACTGCAGTCCGAAAATCAACTATTGTCTCTTGAGAAGGAATTGGCACCCATCCCTCATAGGATTCTATCACAACATCTTGAACCCCTAAAGAATGTTGACCACTTATAAATATGAAGGAACATAACCTTATATCATGAGAAACTTTCCAAACCCCAATATTCCTCAAGTCAACATCGTATACCAAAATATTTGGATATCCATACTATTGAATTATCCTAAAACACAAAGCTTATGGTATAGGTAACAACTCATTCATGGCTATCAATAATTGATGAACATTAGACTCCATCTCATGCAACTCAAATTCTCTAACAATTGAAACAAATTGTACTATGTAAACTTGCTCATTCAGAAGGAATCCTAAACCAAGAGTAACATCATGGTTAAATCCCTTTATCTGAGAGAATCCAATAACCATGTATGGGTATGTAAGTTAGTATGAAAACATAAAGAACATAAATATATTAACATAATTTCCATGTGTTGCCTTATCACTTATGATTATGTGGAGTCCAAACTTATACAATGAGGTTAGGGCATATAATTACACATCATGGTGAATGTAGGTAGGTGACATTTAATAAAAATGTGATCACATGCTTAGAGTAGGTAACTGTAAATGTAGAGAAAATAATGTGTAAATGGTTAGGGAGGTTTCTTACATAAAAAAATAAAATTTTAGAATTGTGTCGTAAGTGAGCTATTATTATGCAATTGAGTTTGGAAAATGTCATTGAAGGTTATTGTGATGTACCCCATTACTTGGGTACCTTAAACATTTTCCTTCTTGGGAAAATTCCAAATTTCTAATACTGAATAATAAATAACTCAAGAATCTTGATACCAACATATGCAATAATAAATAAACATGCATAACTATAAAATAATGGTTTATCATGCCATGCACAACATCAACAACAAACATGTATATTGTAAACACAACACAAAGTTAATAAAGACAAAGAAAAATTATAAATACAAGAAATATATAATTGATAACTTATCTTTAAACAATAGCTTCACCAACTGGTTGTAGATGTTAGACATTGCACTCAACCTTAATATCTATTGCACATAATCTCTCTACATCAGGCCACCCCGAGCCAAGGCTATGAATCCACAAGGACGAGTTCTACGCTGACTCTAATACACAAACTAGTCATCTATAAGCTCTCACAGTTCTCTCAACAATGCAACAAATCCCAATTTTCCATCTCTCTTTCCTCTTTTAGCTTGCATAACCCAAAAAATAAACCCCCGTATCCGTACTGTAGTCCCTCAGGGTGTTCCAATTCTTTTCCAAGGCTCCAGTGCTATTGGTTAGGAAATATCAATGCTAGAAAATCCCAAGATTCTTAGTTGTGGATAGTTCTTTCACAACTTCCATCATTCCCATGCACATAGGCATCAATTCCTTGTTGAAATAACCAAATAGCTACTTACAACCAACTAGCAATGGCTCTATATCCCCAACAATTCATTTTCCACATTCCAAAACAAGAACAAGGGAGAGAAAGAATGAATGAGGAATGAAGTGAGTAACAACGATTGAGGAACCCTCCCAATGACCAAAAAAATGGTTTATATAATTACAAGAAATAATGCACCATGTGTCCTCCCCAAGAAGCTCATGTAACCACTTTTTCCAACTAACTCCAAAATGGGTGAATAAAATAAAATAAAAAGGTTGAGACCCTTTANGAGTAGTAGGGGGGGGGGGGCGGCGCAAGGGGACCCTCTCATACAAACAGGTAGTGGTGGATAGAGGAAAAGGGCCTAGCAGTGGATTTTTCAAGGTGTTGGCGATAGGAACCTCGGGATCAGACACAGGGAAGCATCAAGAGAGAAGTCGGGACAAAAATGAGACCATGGAGGAAGTCGCTAAGGAAACTCAGAAAGAGGCGCAAGAGACCTAGAAGGCTAACGGGACGGAGGGGAACAACCCCTGGAAGCCCAAAACAATGATGATACCAAAGGTGGTACTGGAGAACCCACAAATGCAACTCTACATGGACCAGATGAAGACGCATGCACTCATATGAAAATTCATGGGGTTATGGCCCACACAAAGAACTCTGCGCAACTGGATTAAATATCACTAGAAGCCTAATGGAGAAGTGGAGCTCCACCTAGGCTCGAAGGGTTTCTTCACATAAGTCTTTATTAACCTGAAGTACAGGGCAGAGTCTTCGAGGGAGGTCCATACTTCCACGCCTCAGTGGGACTCTACATGCAACCCTGGAAATAAAATTTCTCCTCGGAGAAAGAAACTTTCAAAAAGATACCAGTCTGGCTAAGATTCTATTCCCTACCCCTAGACTATTGGTTTCCCTCTAGCTTTGAAGCAATAGGAAACAAACTGGAGAAATATGTGAAGACCTCAAAAGCCACCCTAAAAGGAAGATACACATCATATGCAAGAATTTGCATAGAGATAGACATTTCTGGAGCACTCTGAGAAGCCATAAGTCTGGAATCCAGCGATGAGGAATGGATCCAAAACATATATTATGAACAGATCCCCTTTAGATGCAGAAGATGCCATGAACATGGACATTTGATCAGAGAGTTCCCTCTAAACAAAAAGCAGGAAGCGGCAAATCCCAAAACAC
Source organism: Picea mariana (assembly GCA_032191745.1). Lineage (NCBI taxonomy): Eukaryota > Viridiplantae > Streptophyta > Pinopsida > Pinales > Pinaceae > Picea > Picea mariana. Next base: position 67,932 of record JASDQU010710918.1, read on the forward strand.
AACAAGATGAGGAAGGGTTTATAACCCTGAACCCCAAGAACAGAGCTAATAAAAAGAAAAATAAAACCTCAGCAGGAAATACCCAGGAGACCTAGAATACAATGGAAGGAAGGGACCAAACAAACAAAGGGACAGCAGAAGACAAGGACTCAGCAAAAGCTCCAGAAGTCAAAGACCAAGCAACAAAAGAGCCCACCCAACAACCAAACAATACAATAGCTCAGGGGAGTTGCGCAACCCCGATGGATGGAGAAACAAAAGAAGACCCCGAGTGAAGTAGGTACAGAAGACCCCGATCTCAGAGACTTGGTGGAAAGGGAAGGAATAGACCTTCCGCAAATATTAGAACAATGGAAAAGGCAAGGAGTCGACAATGTACCAATAGAGAAACTCGACTGCATCCAATCATTCTTCCTCCTATGGGAGGAAGCCAAAGCCAGAGGACAAAAATGCACACACGGGGAGATTGGACACCTAGGAGTGAAAGTCAACAAGGGACAATCGTAGCTATCACCCAAATAGATGAGGAGGAAAAAAGGCAGGAAATCAAATAGTGCAGCACTACAAGAGCTGGGAGCGCTACTGATAAACTCGGGTAATATCAAGAAACTCTTTCCCCACTCTCCTCCACATGTTTAAATGAATGTTATAACTTGGAATATAAGAGGCCTAAACATCCCAAGAAAACAAAGAATCCTTAGGAATAAACTAAAGCAAGAGCAACCAGATCTACAGCCAGAATGGAGTCAATCAGTAAACAACATTGGCGCAAGTACAAGATGGTATCCATAGAAGACCACCAAAGGTCAGGCGACATACTCACATTGTGGAACCCACAAATCCTATGATTTGCATGCGCACCCTAATGGTGCGCATGCAAATCATAGGAAACATTGAGGAGATTCTTTGCACAAATGTGTATGGGCCCCATGGGGCAGAGGAAAAGAAAGGAATGATCCAAGACCTAGAAGATATAAAAATCCGAGCCACCAACCTCCACTGGATCCTGGCAGGGGACTTCAACATTATCACCTCCCTTGCAGATATGGTAGATCTCCAAACTATGAATGTCCATTTCACCTGGAACAATAAACGGATGAACCAGTTTCGGGTAGCTACAAGACTCAACCGATTCCTTATATCAGAGTCAATCATTATGCAGGGGCTAACCTTATATTGCAACATCCTACCCTGGGGTGGATCTGATCACTGGCCAATGTAGCTGGAAGCAAGCTTCCATACAGCACCTAAGAACAGACCCTTCAGGTTCGAGAAATTTTGGATTGATCACTCGACTTTCAAGGAAAAAATCAAACAGTGGTGGCAGGAGGAGCAACCGAAGAAAGGGACTAGGATGTTCAAACTACACAAGAAACTTAAGTACATCAAAAATAAATTCAAGGAATGGAACAGGGATATCTTTGGGAATATAAACACAGAGAAAAACGACATCGAAGAAAAAATGAAAAAACTCCAAGAAACTTGCATGCGGGAAGGCTATACGGAGGACCGAAAAAAGGAAGAGCTCCAAATGACCGAAGAGTGGGAGGCACGATGCCAGCAGAAGGAAACACTCTAGCATTAGAAGTCCCGCATTTGATGGCTAAAGGAAGGAGAGCATAACACCAAGTTATTCCACAAAACAACCATGGCCAGGAGAGCCCATAACAAAATCCTGAAGATCAAGGACCAGGATGGAATTGAGCGCGAGTCACATCAGGAGATCGAAAGCACTATGGTTAGACACTTCCACGGGATAGCCCAAGAACCACATCAAGACAGATCGGAGGCCATTCAGAGGATAACCTAGAATATTCCATGCTTGGTTACTAGGGAACAAAACATCTTCCTGAACAAACCTATCGCAATGGAAGAGGTGGACCAAGATCTCCAGGAAATGCCCAGTGGGAAAGAACCAGGTCCAGATGGCTTCACTGTGGAATTATTCAAAGCCTACTGGGAAATAATCAAACATGACATCTATAAGGTAGTAGAGGACTCTAGAAGGTTTGCCTCCATCCCTAAATCACTAAACGCAACCATGATCACCCTAATCCCCAAAGAAAATGAAGCCAAAACCCCAGACCGATACAGACCCATAGCACTTTGTAATGTGATATACAAGATCATCTCCAAAGTCATAGCAAATAGATTGAAACCCCTCCTACCCTCACTAATCTCTTAAGAACAGGTAGGCTTCGTGGAAGGTAGACAAATAATGGAAAACATCATCCAGGCCCATGAGATCATTCACACCTTAAAACTTCAGAAAAGGGGGGGAATGTTAATACAACTAGACCTAGCAAAATCTTATGAAAAAATTAGTTGGCATTATATGATCAAGACCTTGGAAGCCTTTGGTTTTACCCAGCACTAGATCAGTTGGATTGTCAGTTTAGTATCTATAACAAGCTACTCGCTACTAATCAATAGAGTCCCAACCAAACCTTTCTGGCCCACTAGAGGGATCAAACAAGGAGACCCGTTGTCTCCTTTCTTGTTCATTCTGATGATGGAATGCCTCAACCGGAGCATAAAGAACGCAACAGCAAATGGGGAAATAACAAGGCTCAAACCTTTCGAAAACTGCCCTACTTCAACTCGCCAATAGTTTGTGGATGATACACTACTCCACGGCATACCCACGGTCAAGGAAGCCAAAGCCTACAAATGAATCCTAAAAGATTTTGGGGAAGCCTCGGGTGCTGAGATCAACCACTCCAAGTCGATGATATTTTTCTTTAATACCAATCCAGCTATCCAAAGGAATTTGACCAGCATTCTAGGCTTTGAATGGAAAACACTTCCGACCAAGTATTTGGGGGTTCCTTTGACAGACAAAGTATATAAGTTGTCAACTTGGGAAGGAGTAATAAACAAGTTACAGGAGCGGGTAAAACATTGGATGTATAGGTTCCTTAACCTACCTGGCAGACTGATCCTAACCAAGAATGTTTTACAAGCCATCCCAACCTTTATGATGTCAGTCCTACCCATTCCATAGGGGATCCTACAGAAACTCAAAGCCATCCAGAGCGACTTCCTGTGGCGAGGTGCGGAAACAAAGAAAAAATGGGCCTTGGTGGCCTGGGAGAAAGTATGTAGGCCAAAAAGCAAAGGAGGCTTGGGGCTACAAGATCCACAAACAACCAACAATGCATATGGGGTGAAACTCTGGTGGCAGTGGGTCAAAGAAACTGCAACACCTTGGGTAAACCTATGGAAGGCAAAGTACGCACTAGACACCCGCGACTAGGATAGAATCCTCTTTGGAGGAACCAAAGAAGGCTCGGCCATTTGGAACCTAGCCTGGCGCAACAAAGCATGGATTCAGACACACATATTTTGGGAAATCAGGAATGGTAGAACAACCAGATTATGGGAGGATGCTTGGCAGCAGGAACCAAAGATGGAAAACCAGGACAAAGGGATACTCCAATAGGACCTCATCACAGAAGGAAAAATCAACGTCTATCAATACTGGCAGTAGGGAATGGACCACAACAAATGGAGAATATGGGACAAGATTAATCCTCAGAACAATGAGATACCCACAACAACAATAAAACAGGTGGAGGAGGAACTGGGAAAATGGAAAATAAGAGTCACGGAAGGAGAGGACCAGTTGAGGTGGGGCAAAAAGGACAGAGGGGAATTCAACCTAAAAGAAGTCTGGCACTATATGACGGACCCAGACCAAGATGACCTAGCGCAACACTGGGATAAGCTCTGGAACAACCCCCAATGGCCAAAGATTAAGATCTTCCAGTGGCTAATATTACACAACCACATCCTAACTTGGGATAACCTAAGGAAAAGAGGTTTCACTCAAGAAGAAACAACCAACCATCTCCTTGACGACTGTGCTTACACTGTGGAACTGTGGGACTGGGAAGCAAGTATCTTCTGCCAGTCCGAGAGGATCCGTGGTAACATTGCCACAAAAATCAATCTCTAGAGAGAAAACTATAGCGACCAAGAAGAGGTGAACCTCTGTTGGACCCTCACCCCAGGAATGATCATATGGTCAATATGGAAGGAAAGGAACCAACACATTTTCAGAAACCAAAGTTGCCCAGAAGGAAGATCAAGGAAAGAATAACCACTATGATACGTGAGACAGTGATGAGCCGCAACTGCCAAGAGGGTAGAGCACAACCCATGGATCAAGACTCCTGATTCCTAGAGGTTTTCCAACTAACAGGTGGGCCCAACCCCAATCCAAACAGACAGCAGCCGCAACTCCATGTAGGTGAGCGCAATTGGAAACCACCACCTTCAAACTCCCTCAAGTTGAATTTCGACGGGGCGGTGAAAGGAAACCTAGGAAGAACAGGTTTGGGAGGAGTAATCAAAGATAATAAATGGAACCTCATACTACTATATGCAGGAAGCCTGGGCAACTTAACCAATAACACCACAAAATTCAAAGCCCTGGAGACAGGCCTAGAGATTCTCAACCGGGAGGGGATGACGAACACCATAGTGGAAGGAGACTCTGCGCCAGTCATCAACACAGTGAGGAAACTCCAAAACAGTACCAGAATAGGTAAAATTCATAGGCACTGGCGATTGGCCTACCTACTGAAAAAAATCCAGGAGCACCTGAAGACAGGGATCACTGTGGAGTTGCGTTGGGTGAGGAGGTCAGAAAATGGATTGGCGGATAGAATAGCAAATGAGGGGGTCAAGAACGAAGGTCTAGAACTGGACACAAGCTGGCGCAACATCCCACAAGGTCAATTCCAGACAGATTGCACCCAACTTGCGGCAAAGGACTGGGACAACAGGAGTAGTACAAAAGATCATGGCAAGAATGGAGGTGGAGTAGACACTGAAGGACATGTAGGCCCCAGACAAGAGCTGATGGCCCACCAATCAAATAAGGTTATAAATGTAGACACAGATCACACATCAGGCGAAGGTACGACACCACGGTCCCGTCAATAAAAAGAAGTACAAAATTTTCCCATTAGAAAGAAGAAGAGATAACTCGTAGGTGGCAAAGGAAGAAGGAAGACAGGTTACGCCAGGGCCAAGTAGGAGCACACCTCACCTAAGTACCGATATGGGATGGGGAAAGGGATGGCATACAAAAAGCAGGGAAAAGCATTGGTGCAGGGATAACATCAAGGTCATCAAGCGCACACACTTTGGAACAGAGGATACTGATGGGCAGGACCACCTTGAAGAGAAGGCCATGATTGCAAGGATGAGACCACAGCAGGGTTGTCTCCATAAAGGAAAGGACACCAAAACTTACCATAGAATGAGGCATCGTAATTACAGTGGCCACCTTACTTACCAGAAGGAGGTGAAGCAGAACAAGGAGAGAACCCAACGTAAGAACCACCACCTGCAAGTGAAGATGGTACGCATGAAGAAAACCAGCAGCAAAAGAGGCCCCTAGGGGAAGGAACCTCCACAGAGCACCTGATAGATGACAAGAATCGAACAAGTGGCCAGGGAAGCAAAGAGCACCTTCCTCACGAAGATAGACACCAAGGGGAAGAAGATCATTAAAAGATTCAAGGGAAAAATCAACAATGCCCATAAGGGCAAAGCCTAGTCAACACTAACCCAAGAAGCAGGGGGGATACGGGACCCCGGAGCCACACAATCGAGGTTAACCCTCTACCACAGGACAGTGGAGGAAGATTGGAGAACCAAAATGTTGATAGGAAAGATGTGTGCGGACTAGGGGGAGACCAACAGGACAAAAACCAAAGAGCAAAAGAAAGAGCGCACAAGAATTCTCAACCGCCTCGGTAACCTATAGGCGGGAGTAAAAAGGCTGGTGGAGGACCAGAAAAGACAACAGGAGAAACTAGAAAGGATGGCAGGGAAATTTCATCTCTATCTACGCTACGTCGACCATATAGATATCACTTCGGCCGACAGAAATGGAACCCCAGCATGCATCAGAAAGCTACGTCTAATGGAACAGAGGGAGGAGGACACGACACAGTAGGAAGGGGATGAAGAGCATCCCATCAACCTAGACTAGCGCAGGTCCTACCCAGATCATGTCTCTCATAGTAGGAGCTAATCCCACTATGTTTAGACCTTTTGATTTCTTTTGATGAGGTTTGTAGACTGGATTATGGTAGCTTGGGTTGGTTTCTCGTGGTGGCGACCCAGGCACATTTTGTTTATTCTCAGATATTGCATTCCAGAGACCCCGGATCCGGTTTCCATTCAGACAGATCCTGGGAGCCCATGCATCAGTTTTGTACTATAATCTTATAACGCAATATAGATTCACACACTCATTTACAAAAAAAAGATGCATTTTATTATTAATATTCAAAGTATTACATTGCTAAGTTCTCCAACCTTTTAACTTTATAGACGCTCCAACCTTTCATCAAATAAACAAAAATATGTCATTAATCTTGAGACCAAAAAATTGAGGTATTGGAGAGACATTGTGTGTTACAGATGGTTTTTATAGTTTTATTTTTTTAATTTACTTTTTTTTTGGTAAAGGTATACTATTTTTCTTAAAATAAATTTATCTTTTTGAAAAGTAAAAAATTTATTTTTTGAAAAGTAAAAAGTTGTATTATTTATTTTCCAAATTAGAAAAAAAAAAATTATAATAATTTTTGTTGATGTTTTATGGATTATTTTCTCATATATAGATTTATCCAATTTTACCATATTATAACATATGTTTTTTATTGCATTTTTTATATTTATTGTATAGTTAATGTAATTTGTAGGCAATATAAATATGATTTCGGTATTTAGATATTATGGACTTTATGATCCCGTAGCAAAATCTTGAATCTTTGATACATTGGAATGAGTACACTATATTTAGATGACATAATCTTTTGTGATACATTGGAAGGAATCATTTAGTAAGAATTAGAAGTTGAGATTAAAACAAAAACTAAAATCCCTCCAGTGAAGGCTTGTAGAAATTTCTATGATCAAACAATTTATAAATTTCATCTCTTAACTAAAGGTTTTGCAGATTTTAACCCCATGAATTTTCAGGCTTAGGGTTGTTATGAAACATAAGTAAACAACAACAACAATAGGCAATATTTCACCTCTTAATAACCCCAAATTCAAGCGAAAATATATCAAATCATGCCAATAAGTTCATCCCTCTAGGGTAATCTTATCATGCATAAAATAGATCTAAAATTCATTTCTAATGCATCTAAATATAACAACAAAACTACCCAATCATATTCAATATAAATGTTAAATCACTTAATCAATTTAGTCTTAACTTATGTCAAATAAACAAGCCATATAAGTGTTGGAAATTACAAAACCATGAAGAAATAGATGACTGAAAATAAAATATTCATTTACACAAGTATTGGATGGATATAAACTTCATTAATATGCATGAAGATGAAGTTCATGTACATACCATAGCCTTATCACAAGTCAAGTACAATCCTTTATCTCTCAAAAACCCTAGGTATGGAAAAATGTTAAGAACCAAATATCAATATAGCATAGAAAAACTTCAAAATAAGTACTCAATGCCTTGAAAAAGAGAGAAACTCGGATAATAAGCCTCTTCGAGGGGGCAACCTCCTTATGCCCACATAAATGTACAAGATGATTCAAAATGAAAATGTCTCCTTGGTATATATAGGAGACTAGGAGGTATAATTACAACTAATGGACTAAAGCCGACATAAATAAAATANCTTCCCAAGTGATCTTCAACTGATAGTTTCCTCCATTTAATCAGATACTCTGAAATGGATCTATTCCTCAGCTGGCAAATTCTTGTGTCAGTGATGGATTCAGGATCCAATATGATTTTTCCTTCCTCGTTAAGTTCTAGCAATATAGTTTGAACTGGGATCTTGTCACCTATAACCTTCTTTAAGCATGAAACATGGAAAACTAGGTGTACTCGTGAAGATGCAGGCAACTCCAATTTGTATGCCATAGTACCAATCTTTTGCAACACCTTATAAGGACCATAGTACTTTGGTGATAATTTATTATCCTTTTTGGCTTGCTTGAGGGACATCTATTTGTATGGTTGTAGTCTTAAAAACACCCAATCACCTACTTCAAAACTTCTTTCACTACAATGTTGATCTGCTTGTTGCTTCATACAATTTTGTGCCATGGTCAGGTTGTCCTTTAAT
>JASDQU010710920.1:5484-15486 GCA_032191745.1 Picea mariana
GACATTATTTTGATCTAGGTTGCATGTTGAAACTATGACCATCATACTAACCTTTGGTCAAAATTAAAGTCAAAGTATTAGATGGATTAAAGTTGAGATCATAGAGTTTATTCTCTAACCCAACCTTCTGTCAAAATAATATATTGTCCTAGTACAAAAGACAGGTTGAAGAAAGCACTTGTCATCTTGAGTAAAGGAGACTTGGAAGAAAAGCAACACACACTCATTCTTGAGGACAAGACTCTAGGTTCCAGGTTTGATTAATTAAGATGATAAGATTCAAAATTACACATGACAAAGTTGATTACTACCCCTTTACAAGTAAACACTATAGTTGAGGTAGCAGTCTTTGTAAAGTATTATACTTGGTAGCATGTGAGGATATTGAGATAAATTCTTAATGTAACAGATACAACTAACATCTCCTCTAGGAGAAACTTCTTGTGTTGATCCCAGGTTACCATGGATGAATGTTTGATCACAACACTAGAAGAGTGTTGACCTCATTTCGTATTGTATTTCTTACTTTTGACCTTTGATTCAGACAGTTCACAAGTGATAGCTCTAAAAGAGCTACTGGGATGATTATTCATGTTTTTGTTTTATCTACTATTATCAAAAGAGTATTATTCTTGCTTGTTGTTTTGTTGACCTTGTTCAGGTCACAGGTGATAACCTTGAGGAAGCCATAGTGAAGGTTGTAGAAGGAAACATATTAGATGAGATATGAAGCAGACTATGTACATGACCATATACATCCATACCCAAAGAGAAGAAGTCCAAGCTAGATCCATTAGGAAAAAAGGATACAATGAATCTTCAAAGACATCTCTAGTAAGAAACATATTGAGACAAGCAGAGACGTTCTCCTTGAAAAAGAGATAGTTTTTTTTCAAAGAACCAGAGAATCTCAGATGGAGATTGATAGTGAGACAATACCTTCTCCCCCTTCAGAAATTTAGAGGGAGACAAACATAACTTCACGTTATCCAGGATCTCCAGTTGATATGTTCAGAGAGATTGCAGTAAAGCATAAAATGCCTACCTAGACTCACTCTGCAAGAGGCAAAGAAACATACAAGCCTCTCAAGGCACATTTCCGAGAAAGAAAAAGAGTTTTTCGAGCTATCCTTCAGTCATGAGCCACTTCATTGATGTTGAGACTCCTTGTCTTAGAGAAGCAACAAGAGAACCGGTATGGCAAGATGTCATAATAGAAGAATACTGATATATCTTAAAAAATGATGCATAAGATATTATTCAGGGACTAGAAAGGGAAGTTTGTGGTAACTTCCAAGTAGATCTATAAGATCAAGCTTGCAGCTAATGGAAGCATCAAGAAATACAAAACAATATCTATAGCCAGAGGTTCCTCATAAATAGAGGGATTTTTCTATCATGAGACACTTAATCTAATAAGCTCGATACACTTCCATCTGCACTACCATCCATGAATTGGAAACTATATCAGATGGATGAATTCTTGATGAGTTTGGGTCTCAACAAAAGTATTGTTTATCCAAACCTATATTATTACAGTGTTGATGACAACACCTTGATTTTGATGACTTATTCAAAAAGCCTTGTTGTTGAAAACAAGAAAGCATTGACTTCTGATTTTCATAAAGGATCTGAGTATGATGCACTACTTCTTGGGACAAGAAGTATGACAAAAGACCTATGAAATTTTCTTGATTCAAGGAAAATATACAGTAGGAATATTAAAGAAGTATGACAGAATACAAATCCACCGTGATGGATTTAAAGAAGAAGATTGATGATGATTCAGACGAGACTAATCCACAGTTGATTGGATCACTGATGTATCTGGTTAACACCAGACTTGATTCATGCCATGTAGTGAATGTGATGAGTCAACCGAGACATACTCACAAGGAAATAACAAAACATGTATTAAGACACAGTTGGATATGGTCTGAGATATGCCTCTAGTGTGAACTTGAGTGTTGTAGAATATGCCGATTCAGATTGAACAAAAAGTACAGTGGACCGGAAGAGCACATCCGGTTAATGTTCTACCTTGAAGTCTTCCAGGGTTTCCAGACACAACAAGAAACAAAACTCCGTGGCCTTGAGTGCACCAGAGACAGAGTATATATAGTAGTGAGTGTGCAAAGCAATGTGGCTTCACAAACTTCTGATAGATTTATCTGACCATGAGATGGATCCTATGAAGACAACTAAGAGTTATGAGTAAAGCTCCTTGAGATTCCAATGTTTCCTGAGGGTTCAAAACACGATGAGATGAAGCATCCTTATATCAAAGATATAACGCAAAAGAAAAGTGTAGACTTGCAGTACCTTCCTACATCTGAGCAGACTGCAAACACTTACACCAAATAAACTTGATTATGAACTCCTTCCGAGTTAAGAGGGAGTATGGATGACCTTAGCCAAAAAAAATAAAAATAGAGTACATCGGTATGAGACTTGGCTTGATGAAGAATGCCTCCCTAGATGAGAGGGAGTGTTGAAGAATACAACTATGGGAGACATCCTCCATCTTACAAATTTGTGAGATGTGGAACATAGCAACCATGTGAGTCTTTCTCTCAGCTTACAAACCTGAGAGAAAGCCCCTATGAAGGGTTCATGGTTCCTGCTTGGGAGATAGTCAGGAATGTGGAGATGACCTCCTCCATGATGTGAGTGAGAAGAATTCCAGATGATTATCCGATGAAAAGCGCTCTGTTGAGTTAGGACGTGCCTATGGCTGAGCACAAGGTCAACGTGGGAAATCCCAAAAGTGTTGGGCACATCATCATGTGAACAGAAATAAAGATGATGTGATGGCCTCCTCTGAGAAACAGAGTTGATGAGAAGATCCGGATGATTCTCCTGTTGGTGGCAGTGGGAAAGCAGATATGTAGAGTGGACGTGCCTGTGGACGAACATAGTTGAACGTGTGAGGACCTGGTTCAAGGTTTAAGGTTCAAGATTCAACCGGTTGGATCTTTGAAATTTTCATCCACAACCTCCAAGCACAGGTTTGTATGCCCTTCCCAATTTGTATGCTAATTGTTTCCATACACTTGCATGTTTTCTTGCTTCTTTGTTTGCTTAGATTTAGTTTGTTTTTTTTATCATCTTGCCAATAATTTATAGAACAAACAAAATGTAAGGGTTTTTTTGGAAAATTTCATTGGGGTATTTAGCTTGTTTTTTTAGTTTTTTAGCCACCTTATTGATGCCATTTTTCATGGCTAACATTCTTCTTTGGATGGCTGATTTTTTAAATTAATATGCTGCATTTTTTTTTCAAGTGGGGTTTAATGTATTTTTTTGTGTTTTTTTGCCCTAGGTCCATTCGCATAGCACTCAACAAACATGCCTAGAGCCTTGGATCCAATGTGGGAGTATGGTGACCCTGAAGAAGGAACAAACCGACAATCTTTATTTTGCAAATTATGTAGGACACATATTAAAGGAGGAGTATACAGGTTGAAATACCATTTGGCCAAAATTCTGGGGTTTAATGTTGGTCCTTGTAGCAACGTGACCCCAGAGATTATGAGAGTTTCCCATGATGCAATTAATGCAAAGGACAGAAAGAAGGAAGAGTCGACTACAAAAAAAGTTGAACTTGCAACTTATAAGATGTATCAAAGTTCACCAGGGATATCTTCCCATGCCACTGAGGGTAGTGGGAGGGGCTCCGCAGCTGCATATTCACCTGTTGGGAAGATCCTATCTTACTTTGTTCCAAGAACTAGACCTGGAGCACAACCATCAATTAAATCAGTGGTTAAAAAAAGGGAGCAGCAAGAAGCATGCATGTTAATGGGGAGGTGTCTTTTCTGGAGTGACTTACCTCTCACTATCACCAGAAACAACCCATTTTGGCAGTCGATGTGTGATTCCATTGCAGTTGTTGGCCTGGGGTTTAAAGCCCCTTCATATGAGGAGTTGCGGGGGCCTATTCCTTAAGCAGAGAAGAAGGACATCAATTCCCGGTTGGGGGAGTTCAAGAAATCATGGGAAAGCTCCGGGTGCACAGTGATGTCTGATGGATGGACAGATGGGAAGGGTAGGACCCTTCTCAATTTCTTGGTACATTGTTCTAAAGGTTCCATGTTCATAAAATCAGTTGATGCATCTGCACATGTGAAAGATGCAGCATTATTATGTGAGTTGTTGCATGGGTTCATCGAGGAGATTGGTGCACACCATGTGGTGCAAATCATGACAGATAATGCAACTAATTATGTGGTTGTTGGTAGGATGCTTATGAAGAGGCATGGCACAGTATTTTGGACTCCATGCGCTGCACACTGCATTGATTTGAAGCTTGAGGATGTGGGGAAAATTCCCTTCTGTAAATTCTAACCTTGTACAATGTCTACTGTAAACAGATATTGAGAAAAGAACAGAAAATATACAATGGTAAATACAAACATTACACAGAGATTTTCCCCTAGAAACCCAAACCGGGAAAACCAACATATATTATATTCATTCATTGTGTTACATTGTTTACAATAGAGTATACATATAGGAGCCAGCGGCATCCAAAACCCTAACCCAATGACCTGGATTAGTCCAAAACCCTAATTCCTTAACCGAAAATAGAAAACCATCGGCAAAAACCATGTGCCGAAAAACCACCTAAATACATGATACGTTTCTTGAGGTAGGTGTCACGTTTCCCGAGGTAAAAAAAAATTCGGGGGAGCTGCCCCTGGACCCCCGCGCGGGGAGCTCCGTCCCCCTGCACCCCCCTGTGCACTCAACGCATACGCTCAGACACTACTACTCGTGCAAAGAATATAACACATACCCAACACCTTCGTCAAGGAGGTGATTGATCAGGCGAAGAGCATCCCTAAGTACATATATAACCATGCTTTTGTTCTCAACCTCATGAGGACATACACCAAAGATAGGGAGTTGTGACATCTGGTAATCACATGTTTTGCGACACACTTCCTCACCCTCGAGTCTTTGCTTCAATGTCAGTATGAGTTGAAGCAAATGTTTGTTTTTGGTGAGTGGCGTGATTGTAGATATAGCAGGCGAGAGGATGGTAGAGCCATTGCTAGATTGGTGTACAGTGACTCCTTTTGGGAAGGAGTAGAAGAAGTTTGCTCCGTTGTTGAACCTTTGGTAAAGGTTCTGAGATTGGTTGATGGCGATAAGCCCATAATGGGCTATTTGTATGAGGCCATGGATAAGGCCAAAGAATCTATCCGAGCTTATTATGAGGGAAAGGGTACCCCTGGGTTCAACAGACATATGATGATATGGAATTTGATTGATAGTCGGTGGACCAGAATGCTCCATCGACCCATTCATACAACAATGCTTTTCCTCAACCCTGCATTTTCCTACAAATGAAGCTTTGACTTTGATGATGAGGTGATGGATGGCCTCTTTACTTGTCTTCGGAGGATGGTACTTGATGCTAACATTCGCGATGAAATAAATCACGAAATAGAGATGTATAGAGAATGTGCTAGATTATTTGGCTTTGAAGATGTAGTCAGGTTAAGGACCCGTTTGATGCCACGTAAGTCATTAGATTTATAAAATTCAATTATGTATTTTAAATTTCAAAATTTAAATTTTTATTTGAAAGTTGATTATGTTCATTGTTTAAAACTTTAATGTGTTATTTCTTTCGTATTTATTGCACATGTTTGGTGGAGGAACTATGGCACAAAAGCACCAAATTTACGAAAAATTGTCATTAGAATACTCAGTCAAACTTGTAGCTCTTCGGGTTGTGAGCGCAATTGGAGTATTTTTGACAAAATACATTCCAAAAGACGCAACAGGTTAAAAGTTAGAAGTTAGAACTTTAACAAAGCAATTAGTCAATTATATTTATTGTAATTTAAATTTATAACCCTCAACACTCATCAAGTCTTTTATGACCCTCTTACAGGTTGGCATTCCCACGTCTTAATGACTTGGTGTACGTCCACTACAATCTCCGACTTTGGATGAGGTAGATAGAGAAAGAGGCAGAAGTGGATGCCATTTCTTTGGACAATATTGATATATTGTCTAAGTGGAGGGTGGAGATTGAGGTGCCTCTCTTGGATGAGGCACCTGCATGGTTAGAGGAAGGGGACCAGGAGCAACAACACCAACAGGAGGATGAGGAGGAGGAGGAGGAGATTCATCCATACACCATGGAGGATGATGAGCTAGTTGAAAGTGGAACACCACTTTCTACACATATTGGAGTTGCTAGTCCTCCATCCAGCATTGATGTTTGACCAGGACCTTCTGCCTCTAGTTCAAGGCCTGGAAAACAACCCATGATTTTATCCCTTAAAAAGGGGAGAGGGCATTGATAATTTGATACCATATAGCTAGTTGCTAGTTTTGAGACATATACATTTATATATGTGATCATTGATGTCATTTTGTATTGATTTCAGACTTTCAGTAATGACTTTGATGTATCAGTTTTTGTTTGGCATCCACTATATAATATATATCGGTTATTTCTTCATATTTATGTGCCTATTTGTTTATATGATGTTGTTGTTGCTTTATATATTGAAAAATGTGTAAAATTTTGAAAAAAAATGAACAAATTATGTATTTTTTAATGTTTGCCGAGTTTTTCTGATTTTTTCGCTGATTTTTTCCGAGCCGATGTTTTCAGGACCCTTGCCGAGTTTTTGTCGTTGCCGAGTTTTTCCACTAGGGTCAAGTCTAATATAAGTAAGAGATGATTCTCCATTGTAGAATCATATCTTCCTTGTGAGTTTGGAAATTTCAACAAACACTTCTACTTGGAAAAGTGGCGCACCTCTCTTGGGCGTTAGGGTTTCTAGGGCTTAAGCACCCTCTTGTGTGCTAATTCATTCTTGGTGGTGAAAGGTCCTTCTCTTGAAGAATATAGCAAAGGATTTGACTGGGTTTTTCTCCCTTGTTTGAGAAGGGTTTCCCAGGATATATCTTGTGTTCTTGTGCATGGTGTTTCTTCTTATGATCTTGGTTGTTGCAACATTCTTGTTTATGGTTAAGACATGATGAAATTGAAATGAACTACATGCTTAACCTAGTTTATGAAAAATAAACAAGCATCACATTCCAAGACAAAAGTCTTAATGAAATATGGCACTTCTAAGACATGGGTAGTACACATGGCTTCCTTTAAAGCTAAAAAAGTATACTCAACATCCTCGTTCCATACAAAGAAATGTTTTTTTAGTGGGGTTGTTAAGGGAATTGCAATTCGTCCATAATTCTTTACAAAATTTATGTAGTAGCCTATAAGTCCTAATAACCCACATAAGCTCTTCAAGGTCTTGGGGCATGGCTAATCTTGCATCACCTCAATTTTCTTGGAATCCACTTGGACCATGTCCTTACTGACAATGTTACCCAAGTATTCAACTTCTGGAGTGCCAAAAGCACATTTGAAACACTTAAGGAACAACTAGTTGTCTCAAACAAGTTGCAAGGCTTTATCAACATGCTCCACATAGTCGTCCTAGGTTTTGTTGTAGATTAAGGTATCATCAAAGAATCCAAGGAACAAACCAATTTTTCAAGAAAATGCTCTTTTTCCCACTCGAGTGCTTCATATGATTAAATACAATGATGATGGTCTTCCAAGGATTAAAATCAAGAAGAAATAGATAGATTACATAGGTATCCAAGGACAACACCTACCCTTGGGGGGGGTTTTATGGAGCCTCTAAGGACAACCAAGGTATGATGTGGAGCAAGAGGATGCTTATACTTCTCTGAAACTCTTTGGATTTCCTATTGTTGTGGATTGGGAATTGGCACAAACAATTGGGCACAACCAAGCATTGGTTTCTTATGGTTGTCATTAACAAACAAAATGAATGTGGAAGAAAACTAGGGATTCAGGTACTCTAAACTACTATTGGAATAAATCAATAGGGGCTTCAGAAATAAAAATCACCTACTAAGGGATTCTCCCCATAAAGTAGTTGAGCTCAAGACCATTTTCACTCTTGTATTTAAAGAAAACAACTTTATGGTTAATGATCTAGCAAAAAGGATCATAGTTTCAGAGAGGTCTAAAAGGAAGATCCACATCTAAATGTTGTTCTTTTTTTTGTATCTTCCATGTTGGGAACTTTGTATATGTCGTTTAGTCCTTATAATTCGTGAATCTTGCTTTTAAGGAAAAATGCCATGATATTGATGGGTAAATGCCCAAAGTCTTTATAAGACATTTTATAGACTTTCCTAGGAAATAAAGCTCCATGTCAAAGTCTCTCATGACTATTACAAAATGTACCATTACCTGTTTCTATTTGAAATTTAAATATCTAAAAAATAAGAAAGTTTATACAATAATAATAATAATAATAATAATAATAATAATAATCTAATTTTAAGGTCACGGGCAAGCCAGACACCAAATTGGTGTATGAGACCCTCTTGTTTGTGGGACAAGGGACCCCCTCTGCATAGTGATTTGACTGCTAAAGTCTACATAGGTGTACATACTCTACCCCCCTCTAGATTTGAGCTTGCGACCTCCTAGGAGGTAACAGATGTTCTTGACCATTATTAATTTATTATAATGTATAGCCTAGAATCACTTATGCCACATGAAGATACATAATGTCTAAAATGGAAAGTAGATTAAATCCCCTTTGTTTCACCTATGCCATCAATATCATATCTCCAACGAAATGCAATGTATAGTTTAGAGTCACTTATGCCACATGAGGGTAGATAATGTCTAAAATGAAAAGTAGATTGAATCCCCTTTGTTTCACCAATGTCATTGGTATCATATCTCCAACGAAATACAATGTATAGCTTAGAGTCACTTATGCCACATGAGGGTAGGTAATGTCTAAAATGAAAAGTAGATTGAATCCCCTTTGCTTCACCAATGTCATTGGTATCATATCTCCAACGAAATACAACAACTAATTACACAAACATTCGTGACATCAACTCAATTAAATCACTATCATATCTCCAACGAAATACAATGTATAGCTTAGAGTCACTTATGCCACATGAGAATAGGTAATGTTTAAAATGAAAAGTAGATTGAATCCCCTTTGTTTCACCAATGTCATTGGTATCATATCTCCAACGAAATACAACAACTAATTACACAAACATTCGTGACATCAACTCAATTAAATCAAATACCATACCTAAATTCATGAACAATTGTGTCATAGGACATCCATGGCCCCATCATTAAAGACATGAAATTATATGAAATTTGATTCAAGAAGCTTTATGTCATGATTGTAGACACCCAGAATCACAGAGTTAACACGTCTGTAGGTTTCAAAAATTCATGCATTTTTCAAGTATTTTAAACGGCTAAAAATAAAAACTAAGCTTACTATCCTATCAACTCTTTCACCTTTCAGTAAGGCTATAATAACATGTCCTTAGAAAATAATTAAAAGCTAAGAAAATTCATGCATTTTTCAAATATTCTAAACATCTATAAAATAAAACTAAACTTATTATATGAGCAACTCTTTCACCTCTCACTGTCTCATATTTGTATTTGGTTTCAATGACCAATAACATGAATGCATTCTATCCACAAATTCATTAGGAATGAAATATCCCCTTCACGAATTCATAAACATGAACAAATCATGAACAAGGCCACCTTACTGGACTCTTTAAAAAGTTGTGTTCACTATAGGTCTTTACTTAAAGCTCTTCCATGCTATGCTATGTGCCCTGGAATATTTGTCTCTCCAAAAATAATATAATTTTTTAAAGTAAAGTCTTTTCTATCAATTTAGTAGCGCACACAAAATCAAAGGAGACTTCGAAAAAATTTGGAAGCCTTTTACTGCAAAAGCTTCTCATGTCATAAATGGAATTTCCTTTCACTTGGTGGTAGCCTGAGGCTTCTTCGATGGTACAAGCCAAGGGTCTACAAGCATTTGTGGTGCTAGGGCCATCGTGTATTTAAATGTTGGTCACTACTTTGCTTTTAAATAATGTGTTCGTCTTGGATCTAACAACATCGCTGAATTTTATGCACTCTACATT
>JASDQU010710920.1:15506-25650 GCA_032191745.1 Picea mariana
TTCACCAATGTCATTGGTATCATATCTCCAACGAAATACAACAACTAATTACACAAACATTCGTGACATCAACTCAATTAAATCAAATACCATACCTAAATTCATGAACAATTGTGTCATAGGACATCCATGGCCCCATCATTAAAGACATGAAATTATATGAAATTTGATTCAAGAAGCTTTATGTCATGATTGTAGACACCCAGAATCACAGAGTTAACACGTCTGTAGGTTTCAAAAATTCATGCATTTTTCAAGTATTTTAAACGGCTAAAAATAAAAACTAAGCTTACTATCCTATCAACTCTTTCACCTTTCAGTAAGGCTATAATAACATGTCCTTAGAAAATAATTAAAAGCTAAGAAAATTCATGCATTTTTCAAATATTCTAAACATCTATAAAATAAAACTAAACTTATTATATGAGCAACTCTTTCACCTCTCACTGTCTCATATTTGTATTTGGTTTCAATGACCAATAACATGAATGCATTCTATCCACAAATTCATTAGGAATGAAATATCCCCTTCACGAATTCATAAACATGAACAAATCATGAACAAGGCCACCTTACTGGACTCTTTAAAAAGTTGTGTTCACTATAGGTCTTTACTTAAAGCTCTTCCATGCTATGCTATGTGCCCTGGAATATTTGTCTCTCCAAAAATAATATAATTTTTTAAAGTAAAGTCTTTTCTATCAATTTAGTAGCGCACACAAAATCAAAGGAGACTTCGAAAAAATTTGGAAGCCTTTTACTGCAAAAGCTTCTCATGTCATAAATGGAATTTCCTTTCACTTGGTGGTAGCCTGAGGCTTCTTCGATGGTACAAGCCAAGGGTCTACAAGCATTTGTGGTGCTAGGGCCATCGTGTATTTAAATGTTGGTCACTACTTTGCTTTTAAATAATGTGTTCGTCTTGGATCTAACAACATCGCTGAATTTTATGCACTCTACATTCTTTTGAAAGTTGTAGAGGAAAAAGGTTTGGATAAGCTTCATGTGATATGTGATGGAGGAATTCAAATATCCTCATAGATTGGGCTTCTGGTACCTGTAAATTCAAAAAATTTGGTAGTAGGATGTCCAAGAAAACTATAATGATGTCAGCTAAGCATTGTAAAAGGGTGTGTCAAGCACTTGTTTTTGAAAGTAATAATTGAATTCTGATTTCATCTTTAAAAATATGGAATATAAGATTTTTTTATTTGAGAAAAATAAAACATGTTTTCATCAATAAAAAAATTACTCTGCAAGATATCATTATCATCATATCCTTATTAAACAAAATATAATAATATGTTTGAAATTAATGTCAATGAATGAAAAGTTAAGTGCCCTCCTCAATCCATGAGTTGATGAGCAATGAAACACCAATTCTTCATGAATTCATTGACAAAGCAAATTCAAACATGTACTCAACAATGAAATTAACATCTTTTATGTACTCAACAATGAAATTAACATCTTTTATGTGTAAGTTTTAAGGCAGCTACAGCCGCCAGTGTGGGATGCAGAGGGCTTATTTCTGCCTCTGCTATGAAAAGCAAACTTCAGCTATGCCAACTGTATGTAGAATTGGCTTTGTGGGCACCAAGAAGATGCCAGAACAATGGAGAATTATAATACTCTTCATGGGAAATTATTTCCTGAGTATGCTATCCCTGTTTCTCCTGTATCAGGATTCAACAGTCGATGTAATCAGGAGATCATATAAATTACTAGAATGGTTGACTCTATACATGGGTGACAAATGAATTTGGCATAAGCAATGCTATTTCCACTACAGAATGAATTTGGCATAAGCAATGCTATTTCCACTGCTAATTTATATCTTTCCACTGCTAATTTATATCTGCCTGTAAATTTTATATTATATTGTTGATTTGTGTTTTTATTTCGGCCTCACAAATGCTGAATTGAAGGAAACAAATCTTGATGATAGTGTTGGATGGCCAAGGAAGGAATCCAGGGCATTGCAATCCCATGCAACTAAAGCAATGTACAGTTATCTCACCTTCCATCAGGCAAATAGCGCCGAATCGTAAAAGGAATCTTCCGCTCTCTGAGTTCTTTCATTGCAATCTTCAATCACCCAATAAAAAGGGCAAACTGTTTCAAATTCTTTTCAAATAACTATTACATAAGAAAATTGGCAAAAGATAAAGATAAATGATCATTTTAAGTCCTACCAAATGCTCCTAACTCAATGTGCAATTAACAAAAATGAAATCCAATGCATAATGACTAGAAAATCGTTTAAAATGAAAAACAAAAACAAAGAGTCTGTCAAAAACAATTGTACCTCCAATGGATCAGTCTCGCCTTCAAGTTCAACCATGACAGGTGCATACAGGTGCATTCATGCTGCCACAGGCAAATGTCAAGTTGATGGCCAGAATTTTTTATGCTTGAACTAACATGTAGCCTGAGCTTTCTGGAAACAGAGCTCTCTAATTTAATCCCAACCTATATTGATCTTACAGTTTCAAACTTCACCAGAAACAAGAAACAATGCTAGAGGGTTTCTGGTGATAAGAAATGTGAACCCATGTCCCCTCCAAAAATATATATTATACATATAAAATTGATTGATAATGTACTAATGTAGAGTCAAGAAGGGAATGTGAAGGTTTCCCAGTCAAGTCTCTTGTAAACATAGTCATCCATGAGAAAATCCCTAGTTACTAATACTACAAGTTGAGTTCAAGTCAAAAGACTTCAAATTCGATATTTCGTCATGAACTTCAAGGCTTATCGCTTGGTTGTTTCTGTTCTACAGCTTCTTTATCAGCCCCTCCATGTATTTCAACGGGAACTTCTTCATGTTCCTCTTCCTCTGCCCCTGCCTCTTCCTGCAGAAAAATGAGATTACGAAACCCCAAGAACCCACGACATTTTGGGCATTGTTATCACATAAAGTTGTCAAGGTCATATGACGACCAAGTCTTTTGTTGCACAGGTAACGTCCAAGCGCAGCATTCAAAAGCAGTCCATTTCGGGCTTGAAATACAAGCAACGGGTGGGTCTATTTTTCAATGGCGGAGATCCCAGGAGTAGTTCAGATCAAGCGCCACGCGTCCTTTAGATCTGACGGTGGTGTTTTACTTTGGGAATTCGGGTTTCGAGAGTTTTAGCTTCTCCCCTCTTGCCTTCATCTGGAGTGTTTTCTTCAGAAGTCCATCGATCTCTATCGCGTGTCCTTCTAGATCTGACGGTGGTGTTTTACTTCAGGAATTCAAGTTTCAGGAGTTTTAGCTTCTCCCCTCTCGCCTTCATCCAGAGTGTTTTCTCCAGAAGTCCACCGATCTTTGTCGCATTTCCTTCCACATTGGATGGTCATGATTCACTCCAGAGCTTCAGTTCTATATGCAGACCCCCCAAGCTCTGAAGTGCCCAGGTATGTGGCACCCTCATCAGTCATGACATGTGGCATCCATCTAGGGATGACACATGGCACTCATCTCTAGCATTTTTGGGCATGTCATCTGCCTATTTTCTAGTGACACATGTCGCCCCTCTGTCCACGACAGGTCAACATGGTGACATCAGGCCACCACGTGAGTTGTGAGAGATCATCCTCCGGGAAGTATTCTTGTTCAAAATTAGCGCCATCTCCATGCACATTTTTAATGGATCTTAGAGTTGGTGATGGATAAACTTTAGTTGTGGCGTTATATTTAGCAGGTGTGCCCAAATTGCAGATCACGACCACGCTTCATTTCGGGGATGCAACATGCTCAAACGATAAAATCCAAAAGCGGGCCGAAATCCAAACCGCGGTATTGCGGGGAGGCTACATGGCGGAAGATGGTGCATTTCAGGCCCGAAAGCAGTGTGGGTCCAAACCGCTTTCGACGGCCCTGAAATCATGTGCGCGTATAATGTCATATCCAACAACAACACGTGGTTTCTCGCTAGTCATACAACCGCACTCCGATCCCGAGGAGGATTCAGTTAATGAACAAGGACTGGTAGCTGAAACCTCAATTCAGTCCATAAATAGGAAGCATGGAAGCTACGACCGAGGAGATAGAACTGTCAGCCCGAGGTACCACGATGGACGGTTTCTTCTTGCAGGACCATACTGATTTGAGTTTTCGTCTGACATGAGGAAACACGTACAGTCTGACAGAGGGATGCACAGACGAAAAGCCTTGGATGGGATGGCCAGATGACTCTCCTTGCGGTTGTTCATTGATCTGAGTATAAATAGACCAGTTCAAGATTTTGTTATGGTCGTCGAATGGTTGAGCAGAGCTCCCTATTAGTAATAGTTTGATAGCAGAGTTGTTCTCTGGTTATGTATGAGACCTAAGACTTTCTCATTAATAGAAGCCAGCGTCTTTCATCATCTGTTTACTTTTGTGTTGAAACACTCGTGCATGGAAGATCCAGATGCAGTGTTGTAGTTGTATTGTAATGGAGGTTTGATTATAATGTTGTTGTGACCTGTTTCGGTATTTTCTTTCATTGTCTTGTTTCCTCTTATGTTGAAATGCTCGTGCATGGATGATCCAGAGGAGTTGTTGTAGTTGTATTGTAATGGAGGTTAGATTATAACACTGTTGTGATATATTTCAGTATCTTAAACTTGAGTTCAGGAGTGCTCTTGTGCTTGAGTTTTTCTTCACCAAGTTGCTTGAAGATCGGATGCTCATGGTAGACTTGTCCACTTTTCTCACTAAGTCTTCCTTCTTTTCATCTTTAACCTTAACCACTGACTAAAGTTATTGAGGACCTCATTTCCTTATGCATTGCTTGTCCAGTTTCTATGTTAAAATATTCTCGCACTGAGCTTTGTCCATTTGACCTCCACTCATAAACCTACCTCCGCAAACATTATGATGGGTACTGGGCTTATCCTCTTGCAATCTAAGGGTGACTCTCAATGCTAACATTCTTGGCGTTGCTACCGGGGAACGAATTGAAGACATTTCCCTGGGATTGAATGAAAAAGAAATTATGATTCTGAAGGTTTATCAGAAATCAATACCTTGAAGATTGCAGCTTGCACCTTGAGACTCCATTGTTTTTAGTTGTGGCTCCCAAAGGCAGACACATGAGGTATACTCCACAGTTGCCTCTAGCAACACCTGAAGCTGACCCAGAGAAGATTATCAAGAAAGGAAATACCTCTCAAGAAGGACTTTCAACTATTGTACCAGGTGATTCAGGTAATTTACATGACCCTTCTTTTAAAACTCCAGTAGCTTTATCCAATTCTCCTTTTCACCATCTACTGAAGTTTCCAGAAGTTTGAATTTTGAAAGCTTCCCTGTTGAATTCTCCCCTTTTAGTTCTCATTTGGAAGAAGAAAATTTGGAAACCCCTGTTTCCCCTGATATTGTAAAGTGGTTTAGACTCGGGAGCTTAGAAGATTGTCCCACTTTGGGTTTTTCTACTCCTCCTCCTATCAAAGTTGTTGTAACTAAAGAAGGGGAAGCTTCTTTTCATTTGAACCCTATACCATCATCCTCCAACACTCAATCGTTTCCCCTTTCCTCTAGGAACATAGTTTCACTCGTACCTGTCCAAACTCTATCTCCCCCTGGTTCTCCTATAGTTCGCATCCCAATATTAGGTGTTACTCTTCCTAAAAACATGGTGGATGTCATAGTGGCTGCCATGTATGCCCCTCTTGTTTTACCTCAACCTATGAATGCTCTCCTAGCTGGAGACTACCTCAAGTACATGCCCAAGTTCACAGGGGAGGAAGACATTACTGCAGAAGAACACCTTTCAGCTTTGTATAGTTATGCAGAAAATCATAACATTGAAAATGAAGATGTGTGGATGAGAGTTTTTGTACAGAGTCTTGATGGTGAGGCTAGGAAATGGTTTAGGGGATTAATTCCTGGATCTATTGCTGGGATTGAAGCTCTGGATGATTCATTTATGAGGCATTGGGGAGATAAAAAAGATTTTCTTTATTATATTACAGAATTTGGGTCACTTAAGAGGAAAGAGGGGGAATCTGTTTCAAACTTCTCAAAAAGATTTAATAATATGTACAATAAGATTCCCACTGAAATAAAGCCTACACAAACCTCTGCCAAAATTACTTATGCCAGCACCTTTGACCTTGAGTTTTGCCTCCTATTGAGAGAAAGAAGAGCTTCCTCTTTAGGTCATATGCAAGATGCATCCCTTGAAGTAGAGTCCAATATATTGGTAGCTGACAAACTTAGGAGTGAATATGATAGAGACAGAAGAAAGGGTAGGGCTGAAGCTTCAACCTCTGATTCCTCTGCTCCCACCCTCGGGTGGATGAATTGACAAAACTGGTAAAATCGCTTTCTGCTGAAATGGAGAAAATGAAACTTGAAGGAAAACAAAGTTATAGCAACCCCCAAAATGTTGATAATAGAAGTAATTTTAGAAGACCCAATAATGCCCCTCAGATCATCCAAACAGATCAAAGAAATAGGGATAGGGATGATAAAAAAATCCAAGCCCCTCTTCAAAATAACCTGGTTACTGATGAAGAAGGAGAGGAAGAAGATGTTGATCCTTAAATCCATTGTCTTGGTAACACCTCTTCGTCTCCTCATTTAACCCACTCTGCATATGAAGATTCTCTCATGGATAGCCAACTAAATGAGCCGAGCAAAGAGGAAGGGACCAATGACAATCCAAATAGATACAACCTATGGTCAAAGAAGAAAAAGGGGAAGCTTGACATTTCTGATCGACCTACTAGAATAGAGAATCATGCTAAGGGTGTGCCAGCTAGAAGCAAAGAAAAAGAGGCACAAAACCCTCAAGTAGTGGTTAAGATCCCTACCCCAAAAGTTAAGGAGATCATGAAGCCTCCCTCCTCTTTTAGCTTTGAGAATGGGATTCAAAAGATTAAAATCCTTGTACCTTTTTTGGAGCTAGTTAAGAATCAGGATTTCAAAAGGTACCTTTCCAAAACGCTGCAGCCTGGAAATTCATCGTATCCCACAGATTCAGTCAACCTCCAAGATGAAAAACCAGTGGTCATACTAGAACCTTTGGTAGAGGAAAGGGATGACTCTTCCCCTCCTTTCTATACATCATTGAACATTCATGATAAAGTGTTGCACAACTATTTGATGGATTCAGGGGGATCTCATAATCTCATGCCTAAGATTGTCATGGATGAGCATGGGTTGAAGGTTACAAAAACCTACCATGACCTATACTCATTTGATTCCAGGAAGGTGAAATGTCTTGGGGTTATTAAAGCCCTGGTTGTTTCCTTGTTCCAATTGCCGATGAAAAGTGTGGTCGTGGATATTGTGGTGGCTGATGTCCCCTCTAAGTTTGGGATGCTCTTGTATAGATCTTGGATCAAAAGACTAGGGGGAAATTTGCAGATGGATCTTTCATATGCCACCATTCCTGTGTTTTGGGGGGAACATAGAAGGCTTTATAGCGAATCACAACTTGCTTACATTATCAGCGATGAAGCAAATCCTACCAACCACCATATTTTTGCAGTTGGTACTGATTTAGGAACCAATATATTACAACTCACTGATGCTCCTCAAACACCTATTGAAATTAGAAAGCAACCTATTGCCTCTTGTGAAGATCCTCCTCCCAATACCTCTGTTTGGAAGATGTTTTTTGATGGAGCCTCTTCTAGGGAGAGTGATGGTGCTAGGGTAGTCTTTATTACCCCTACCCAAGAGACCATATCTTTGTCTTACAAACTTGAATTTGAAACAACAAACAATGTGGCAGAATATCAGGCTCTTGTTTTGGGTTTGAGGGTTGCTAAAGACATGAAGATTGAAGAACTAGCGGTGTTTGGAGATGTTGAGTTTATTTTTCATCAAGTCAAAAATATGTATCATGCTAAGTACCCTAGGTTGAGGGCCTACATAAATGAAGTCTGAGATCTTGTTGATAGTTTCTTCTTGGATTTTAATATCTCATTTGTTCCAAGAGAGGAGAAAAATATGGTAGATTCCTTGGTTGTTTCAACAAGTAAGTTCAAGGTTCCTTTGCCCCCCAAACTTAAGTATGATGTGGAAGTAAAGTATAGACCCTCTATTCCTGACAATGTCAAACATTGGAAGGTGTTTGAGGATTATCTTGAGATAAAAAGATTTCTTGAGATTGTGGGTGAATTTTCTGCTTTACATATTGATTAAGATCAGGATACTGAAGAAAGCCCTCATGCTGATATCTTTCTGAATAAAATTGTTGACCATCATATTGTTCAGTTACCCAGTAACCATATTCCAAAGGGACTTGTTCCCTTGGAGAGATTGTTTGACAGAAATGATGTGGTTGTAAAGATTAAAGGTTCAACTATAAATGATGATGTGACTGAATGAAATTGAGGAACAAAGAGGATCCAAAGTATGTCAAATTGTCTAGCAACTTGTCAAAGGAACAAAGCGCTAAGTATGTCAAGCTTTTGAAAGAGTTTGTTCATGTGTTTTCCTGGAAATATGAAGATTTAAGAACATATGACACCAACATCATTGAACATAAGATCCCTTTGAAAGAGGGGGCCAAACCTTTTAGGCAGAAACTCAGACAGATAAATCCCATGTTGTTGCCTATTATGGAAAAAGAAGTGAAAGAGTTGTTGGATGCTCAGATCATCATTCCTTTGAGATATTTAGAATGGGTGGCTAAATTGGTGCCCGTGAGGAAGAAAAATGGGAAAATCAAGTTGTGCATTGATTTTAGGAATTTGAACAAGGGCTCCAAAAAAGATAACTACCCCTTGCCAAAGATGGAACACATTTTGCAGAGAGTGATTGGTTCATCTAGGATGTCTACGATTGATGGCTTCTCTGGCTACAATCAGATCTCTGTCTTGCCTGAAGATAGAGAGAAGACAACCTTCACTACTCCTTGGCGCACATTCATGTATGCTAAAATTTCCTTTGGATTGATAAATGCAGGAGCAACCTTCCAACAAGCCATAAACATTGCCTTTATTGGGGAGAAAGACAAATTTGTAGTCATCTATCTGGATGACATTACAATGTTCTCAAAGTCTGACAAAGAGCATTGTCATCATTTGAAGAAGGTCTTCCAAAAGTGCAGAATGTAAGAATTGATTCAAGCAGAGTAGAGGCCATCCAGACCTTATCTTTTCCTAGATCTAAGAAGGAAGTTCAATCTTTCTTGGGTGAGATCAATTTTCTAAGAAGGTTCATCTCTAACTTTGTCGAATCAGTGAAGTACATTACAATCATGCTCAGAAAGGGAAATGAGGTGAAATGGACTTCTGAGGCTCGAGAATCCTTTGATCAGATAAAAAGAGATTTGACTGAAGCACCTGTGCTCATCAGCCCTAACTATTCTAAGAAATTTCTAATATTTTCCTTTTCTTCATTTGACACAGTGGTTGTTGTTTTGCTATAGAAAAATACAGAGGGGTTAGAACAACCTATTTCCTTTTTCAGCAGAGCATTGAGGGATGCAAAAATGAGATATGATATCATGGAGAAACATGCACATGCTTTGGTCAAAGCTCTCAAGACTTTCATAATATATGTTATGCATTCAAAGATTGTTGCATATGTCCCTTCAGCCTCTGTAAAGGAGATATTGATCCAGAAGGACATAGATGGGAAGAGAATAAAATGGATTGCTAAAATTATGGAGTTTGACATTGAAATAAAGCCTACTAAATTGGTGAAAGGCCAAGGTTTAGCCAGGTTGTTGGATGAATCAAATTGCAAAGCTTTGGGTGTTAATTTCATGAAAATAAACTCATAAAATAAGCAAGTTGAGATTGTTGATAAAGGCTCTCATGTCATCCCAGCTTGGCATAATGCACTTGGTATAAAGACATCATATATTTTCTGCAGAAGTTGTGGCCTCCCGATGGCTTGGACAAGAACAAGGTGAGAGCTTTGAAACTCAAAGCAATCAAATATTGTCTCATTGATCAGGTTTTGTATTGGAAAGATCCTCTAGGAGTTTTTTTGAGATGTCTAGATCTATAGGAGTCCCGAAGGGCCATAGTTGACTTTCATGACAGCGTGTGTGGGGGACATCATTTATGGAGAACCACAACTTATAAGATCCTCAGAGTTGGGTATTTCTGGCTTAGCCTTTTTACTAATGTTTGTATAAAAATTAGAGCTTGTGTCAAATGCCAAAATTTTTATGGAAAGCAGCAGCTCAAATCTTTGTCTTTGAA
>JASDQU010710920.1:25670-39280 GCA_032191745.1 Picea mariana
ACTTTCATGACAGCGTGTGTGGGGGACATCATTTATGGAGAACCACAACTTATAAGATCCTCAGAGTTGGGTATTTCTGGCTTAGCCTTTTTACTAATGTTTGTATAAAAATTAGAGCTTGTGTCAAATGCCAAAATTTTTATGGAAAGCAGCAGCTCAAATCTTTGTCTTTGAAACCTATGGTGGTTTCTGGACCTCTTCAATAGTGGGGTCTTGACTTCATTGGAGAAATCCACCTAGCCTCAAGTAGTCAACACAGGTGGATTTTGACTGCCACTAATTATTTCACCAAGTGTATAGAAGCCATTCCTACAAGGAATGTCGTCCATAAGGTAATCGTTAGCTTTCTTGAAGATATCATGTCCAGATTTGGTTGTCCAAGCAGGATCGTTGCTAACAATGTTGTCTCCTTCAAAGTTGAACCGTAGATCAAGTTCTGTGAACAGTATGGTATCGCATTAGTCCATTACTACACCCAAGGAAATGGTTTGGCAGAATCGTCTAACAAGAGCCTCATAAAGATCATCAAGAAATTGTTAGAAGACAATAAGAAAGCATGGGACTATATTTATGGGTTGATAGAGTTACAACAAAGAGGTCACTTGGCATTTCCCCTTTTCAGCTTGTGTATGGGGTTGAGGCTATATTTCCTACTCATCTTGCCTTTCCTGTGGCAAAATTCCTCCAAGACTACCAAGGAGAACCTGATGATATGGTCAGGAGGATACAACAACTGGTAGAAGTACAACAGGCTAGGGAGCAACTACTTGATAAAGCTCAGGACCATCAGTAAAAGATAAAACGAGCCTTTGACAAGAGGGTAAGCAAGGAAATTTTTTAGTTGGGTGATCTAGTGCTCAAGTGGGATGCACCCAAGCAAGACAAAGGAAAACATGGTAAATTTGAAGCCTTGTGGATTGGTCCTTTCAAGATTTCTGAGGTATTTTCAAATAACACCTATAAATTGTAGAACTTGGAGGATTCTAAAGTTTCTGGTGGCCCTATCAATGGGCACTTTCTAAAAATATTTTTTTCTTAAGCCATGATTGGCTTTCCATCCATTGTAAATGCCACTTTCTCTTTTGATTTATGTTTGAATAAGTGACCCCATGACCCAAAAGATAAGGCATTGAAACTGCTTGTTCTTGGTAGCTCACAGGGAGCATGCCATCTCTTGTAGAGCCAATGTTATCACATAAAGTTGTCAAGGTCACAAGACGACCAATTCTTTTGTTTCATAGGTGAATTCCAAGCGTAGCATTCAAAAGCAGTCTATTTCAGGCTTGAAATACAAGCAATGGGCGGGTCTATTTTTCAATGGTAGAGATCCCAGGAGCAGTTGAGATCAATTTTCTAAGAAGGTTCATCTCTAAATTTGTCGAATCAGTGAAGTACATTACAATCATGCTCAGAAAGGGAAATGAGGTGAAATGGACTTCTGAGGCTTGAGAATCCTTTGATCAGATAAAAATAGCTTTGACTGAAGCACCTGTGCTCATCAGCCCTAACTATTCTAAGAAATTTCTAATATTTTCCTTTTCTTCATTTGACACAGTGGTTGTTGTTTTTCTATAGAAAAATACAGAGGGGTTAGAACAACCTATTTCCTTTTTCAGCAGAGCATTGAGGGATGCAAAAATGAGATATGATATCATGGAGAAACATGCACATGCTTTGGTCAAAGCTCTCAAGACTTTCATAATATATGTTATGCATTCAAAGATTGTTGCATATGTCCCTTCAGCCTCTGTAAAGGAGATATTGATCCAGAAGGACATAGATGGGAAGAGAATAAAATGGATTGCTAAAATTCTGGAGTTTGACGTTGAAATAAAGCCCACTAAATTGGTGAAAGGACAAGGTTTAGCCAGGTTGTTGGCTGAATCAAATTGCAAAGCTTTGGGTGTTAATTTCATGAAAATAAACTCATAAAATAAGCAAGTTGAGATTGTTGATAAAGGCTCTCATGTCATCCCAGCTTGGCATAATGCACTTGGTATAAAGACATCATATATTTTCTGCAKAAKTTGTGSCCTCCCGATGGCTTGGACAAGAACAAGGTGAGAGCTTTGAAACTCAAAGCAATCAAATATTGTCTCATTGATCAGGTTTTGTATTGGAAAGATCCTCTAGGAKTTTTTTTGAGATGTCTAGATCTATAGGAGTCCCGAAGGGCCATAGTTSACTTTCATGACAGCGTGTGTGGGGGACATCATTTATGGAGAACCACAACTTATAAGATCCTCAGAGTTGGGTATTTCTGGCTTAGCCTTTTTACTAATGTTTGTATAAAAATTAGAGCTTGTGTCAAATGCCAAAATTTTTATGGAAAGCAGCAGCTCAAATCTTTGTCTTTGAAACCTATGGTGGTTTCTGGACCTCTTCAATAGTGGGGTCTTGACTTCATTGGAGAAATCCACCTAGCCTCAAGTAGTCAACACAGGTGGATTTTGACTGCCACTAATTATTTCACCAAGTGTATAGAAGCCATTCCTACAAGGAATGTCGTCCATAAGGTAATCGTTAGCTTTCTTGAAGATATCATGTCCAGATTTGGTTGTCCAAGCAGGATCGTTGCTAACAATGTTGTCTCCTTCAAAGTTGAACCGTAGATCAAGTTCTGTGAACAGTATGGTATCGCATTAGTCCATTACTACACCCAAGGAAATGGTTTGGCAGAATCGTCTAACAAGAGCCTCATAAAGATCATCAAGAAATTGTTAGAAGACAATAAGAAAGCATGGGACTATATTTATGGGTTGATAGAGTTACAACAAAGAGGTCACTTGGCATTTCCCCTTTTCAGCTTGTGTATGGGGTTGAGGCTATATTTCCTACTCATCTTGCCTTTCCTGTGGCAAAATTCCTCCAAGACTACCAAGGAGAACCTGATGATATGGTCAGGAGGATACAACAACTGGTAGAAGTACAACAGGCTAGGGAGCAACTACTTGATAAAGCTCAGGACCATTAGTAGAAGATAAAACGAGCCTTTGACAAGAGGGTAAGCAAGGAAAAGTTCCATTTGGGTGATCTAGTGCTCAAGTGGGATGCACCCAAGCAAGACAAAGGAAAACATGGTAAATTTGAAGCCTTGTGGATTGGTCCTTTCAAGATTTCTAAGGTATTTTCAAATAACACCTATAAATTGTAGAACTTGGAGGATTCTAAAGTTTCTGGTGGCCCTATCAATGGGCACTTTCTAAAAATATTTTTTTCTTAAGCCATGATTGGCTTTCCATCCATTGTAAATACCACTTTCTCTTTTGATTTATGTTTGAATAAGTGACCCCATGACCCAAAAGATAAGGCATTGAAACTGCTTGTTCTTGGTAGCTCACAGGGAGCATGCCATCTCCTGTGGAGCCAATGTTATCACATAAAGTTGTCAAGGTCACAGGACGACCAATTCTTTTGTTTCATAGGTGAATTCCAAGCGTAGCATTCAAAAGAAGTCTATTTCAGGCTTGAAATACAAGCAACGGGCGGGTCTATTTTTCAATGGCAGAGATCCCAGGAGCAGTTCAGATCAAGCACCACACGTCTTTCATATTTGACGGTGGTGTTTTACTTCAAGAATTTAGGTTTCGGGAGTTTTAGCTTCTCCCCTCTCTCCTTCATCCGAAGTGTTTTTTCCAGAAGTCCAACGATCTCTGTCGCGTGTCCTTCCAGATCTTACGGTGGTGTTTTACTTTGGGAATTCAGGTTTCAGGAGTTTTAGCTTCTCCCCTCTCGCCTTTATCCAGAGTGTTTTCTCCAGGAGTCCATCAATCTCTGTCGTGTGTCCTTCCACATCAGACGATCATGATTAACATGATTAACTTCGGAGCTTCATTTCTATATGTAGACCCCCCCTCGAGCTTCGAAGTGCCCAGATATGTGGCGCCCTCATCAGTCATGACATGTGGCATCCATCTAGCGTTGACACATGGCACTCATCTCCAACATTTTTGGCCATGTAATCCGTCTATTTTCAAGTGACACATGTTGCCCCTCCATCCACGACAGGGCATCATGGTGACGTCAGGCCACCATGTCAGCAGCAGGAGATCATCCTCTAGGAAGTATTCTTGTTCAAAATTTGCGCCATCTCCATGCGCATTTTTAATGGATCCTAGAGTTGGCGGATGGATAAACTTTAGCGGTGGTGCTAAATTTAGTAGATGCGCCCAGATCAAAGATCGCGACCAGATCAACAGTCACGCTTCATTTCGGGGATGCAACATGATCGAACAATAAAATCCAAAGGCAGGCCGAAATCCAAACCACAGTATTGTGGGGAGGCTACGTGGTGGAAGATGGTGCATTTCAGGCCTGAAAGCGGTGTGGGTCCAAACCACTTTCGACAGCCCCGAAATCATGTGTGTGTATAATGTCATATCCAACAACAACACATGTTCGCCCGCTAGTCGTCCAGCTGCGCTCCAATCCCGAGGAGGATTCAGTTAATGAACAAGGACTGGTAGCTGAAACCTCAGTTCGGTCGATAAATAGGAAGCATGGAAGCTACAGCCGAGGAGATAGAATTGTCAGCCCGAGGTACCACGATGGACAATTTCTTCTTGCAAGACCATACTAATCTGAGTTTTCGTCTGACATGAGGAAACACGTACAATATGACAGAGGGATGCGTAGACGAAAAACCTTGGATGGGATGGCGAGATGACTCTCCTAGCGGTTGTTCACTGATTTGAGTATAAATAGATCAGTGCAAGATTTTGTTATGGTCATCAAATGGTTGAGCAGAGCTCCCTATTAGTAATAGTTTGATAGCAGAGTTTTTCTCTGGTTATGTATGAGACCTGAAACTTTCTCATTAATAGAGGTCAACTTCTTTCATTATCTGTTTACTTTTGTGTTGAAACACTCGTGTATGGAAGATCCAGACGAGGTGTTGTAGTTGTATTGTAATGGAGGTTTGATTATAATGTTGTTGTGACCTGTTTGAGTATTTTCTTTCGTTGTCTTGTTTCCTCTTATGCTGAAATGCTTGTGCATGGATGATTCAGACGAGTTGTTGTAGATGTATTGTAATGGAGGTTTGATTATAATATTGTTGTGATATATTTCAGTATCTTAAACTTGAGTTCAGGAGTGCTCTTGTGCCTGAGTTTTTCTTCAGCAAGCTGCTTGAAGGTCGGATGCTCATGGAAGACTTGTCCACTTTTCTCACTAAGTATTCCTTCTGCTCATCTTTAACCTTAACCATTGACTGAAGTTAATGAGGACCTCATTTCCTTATTCATTGCTTGTCCAGTTTCTATGTTAAAATATTCTCGTATTGAGCTTTGTCCATTTGAACTTCACTCATAAACCTACCTCCACAAACATTCTGATGGGTATTGGGCTTACCCTCTTGCAATCTTATGGTGACTCTCAGTGCTAACAGGCATAAACTTGACTATAAATCACAAAAAGACAAAAAGAAAATGAATAACAACATACCTCAATATCAGGTTCAGGAGGCTTCTCTTCGTATCTACGGGTATTTCAAAACCAAAAATTCATCAAATCAAGGGGTGTAACGAATCAACGTACATAAAATCAAGCTTACAATGTCAGTCGCAGTAGCAGAATTATAGGTGTAAAGAAATTATATGAAAACGCTCATCAAAATTGGTGCAGTGCGAAGGGGCATCTAACTCGACATCTCCTCCGTCAAAGTCGTTGTAGTCCTCGTCCGCCATGGCTGAGCTCGAAAGTTGTCATCTTAGTAGAGAAAAATGTGACAGCGACGTTTATAGTGGAGGAGGAAGTGAGTTGTGTTTTATCCTAATGTGAAATTATAACCGGGTAGCGTTATTTATAATGCAAACCTTGATAGACTTTATAACAACGTACATTCAAACTTGTAAGCGTATAGTTATGTGTGTGTATGTGTAAGGTAAGGCGTTTGATGCCTGAAATTGGTTTTTGTACTGATTAAAAAGACTTAATATTGTTTGAGAGAGACCAAATAATTGTAAGAACCTTATTTCTTTTTATATTTTGATTTCTAGTAAAACATTATATTTCAAATTTTCTTATGTTAGTAATATTATTATATTTTAAATTTTCATGTTATAAATATTATTAAGTAGGTGTGTATTTGTGAATGATAAGTATTTATGCCATAAACATAAATACATTCTAAAAATGTAAACTCAATCAATATGAAATACAATAATTTATCATGATTCATAAAATCATGTCGATGTTACAATTTTCAAAGCCCAAAGAAATGTTTGTGTTAAAATCGGTGAAGAAATCCTCTTCAACACCACGAGAATGCCTATCCAACTCCATAAGAATTTTACTCCAACGCTCATGCTGTCAAATCCAATGTTCAGATCGGAGGAGGATGCTCACAATATTTTGGAGGGAAAATGGTACTAGGGTTCAGCCTTTCTAGCTTTGAAGACCTAGATTGTTTACTTCAACCCCACTTGAAGATTTCTAAAGGTATCCCAATTTGGGTGAAGTTTCATGGGATCCCATTGGAGTTTTGGTCTAATAGAGCTTTGAGGGAAACTGGGAATTGACTTAGGTTTTCATGTGGGCTCTCTTTGGACAATTGTTAGTGTATTCGTGGAAATGGATATTAGCGACGACTTTTAAAAAGTATGGATATTGTTGTGGGTGATGTGAGCTATTCTCAAATTTTGGATTATAATAGAATCACATTAAGATGAGCCTTTTGTCATGTTTACGGCCACATTCCTACAGACTATATTCATTCTTTTACAAGCAAAATTTGAACAAAGAAGGTTTCGGGTCTAAAGTAGGTTAATGAGATCAATGGGTAGTCAATGCCAGTGATCTCTCGATATCATGAAGAAAAATAAAATTTAGTGGTGGTAGATGAGGACATGGAGAGGAGTTATGAGTCTATGGATAGGGATGTTAATGAAGGTGGTGAAGTAGAGTTCAGTTTGGTTAAGGATGTTCAATCTTCCTTGTAAGGGCTAGTGAATTTAAAGGCTAATATCCAGGTTCTAGATGTTGTAGCTTGTTACAATC
Organism: Picea mariana; assembly: GCA_032191745.1. Lineage (NCBI taxonomy): Eukaryota > Viridiplantae > Streptophyta > Pinopsida > Pinales > Pinaceae > Picea > Picea mariana. The sequence continues at coordinate 32,670 of JASDQU010710920.1, forward strand.
GTAGTAAGTATTTAATCCAATTGATAGTATTGTTGTGTTAGTTTAGATTTGGGGAATAATGTAGTATCTCCATGCCCTTTAGAGGTTCCTAAGAAGTTTAGGAATGGGCAGAAGGGTTGTGCTTATGACCCTGATATTAGTCAAGGGAAGGAAACCCTTCACCTTCAAGCAAGGAAAGAAAATGTAGGCCGTGTTTCATCCTTAGATGTCTCCTCAACATATGCCTTTTCTAAAGAAGAGTTACATCATGAAGATCATGGAAATGGGTTGGATATATGTTCCATAGGATTCAATATGTATTCTCTAAGATCAAAGAAAGTAACTAAGTACGGTCGGGTCAAAAAAGTTGTAGAGGGGATTGGTTTAGATCCTATTAAGGACCCCCAATACATCCTTAGTTGGAAGAAAATCCCTATTGTATCATGCATAGGAAAAAACTTTGATCGAGATTCAACAAGGACAAAAAATCCATCGGAGGGGTCCTTAGAGTGGGACAAAACCCCTCTAAGGCTTCAAAATGATTGTTTCATCCTACAATTCAAGAGGTTTGAACAGTCCCTTAAAAAGATTGACCCTAGTTATATTAGTGGAAGTCCATAATCCAAATATCTTCCTTCTTTGAAAAACAATGAGGGGAAGTAAAAATTTGTGGAGGGTCTAATTAAGTTATTTAGGGATTGGGATTTCAAAGCATTGGATATTGTGGGAAAGCATACACTTTATAATAGGCCAAATTTTTTGGAAGCAAAATGCTTCCATACCTTTCCAGTTATATGGGTGTACATTGTAAGAACATTACAGTGCACTATTGTCTTGAATGTTTTGTTGTGTTATAGCTCTACAACAATCACACTTATTATCATTCAAACTTCTATGCCAAGAAAATTAGCAAATCCAGTATATGTAAATGTGTTCATCATTATGAAGATAGAAAAGCCTCTCACGATTGATATGAACCGATTATCGCGAGAAGGCTCATTAATAAGAACAAATATATTATAAGTATCAAAGAAAATCTCATTCATGGGTCCATGCAAAGTTATCCCTAGTTTCAATTCTAGATTCAGATGATCATTTTTTGGCTTTGTCAAAACAAAAGAAATTTACTTCCCTTTGGAAGCAACATTATGTGTTTAATAACAACAAAATACTTCACATTAATAAGAACAACAAACACTCAACCATGACATAAATTGTTGGTGCAACTCTCAAGAATTCGGTACTAGAGTACTTCCAAGACAAATATACTACTTCTTTTATAGTAGGGCTAGGGTTTCCTCGAGGAGTCTAGTCGCTTCGACCTCCTGACATCGGACAATCTTGTCAGTGCACCAACACTTCTTAGTGGAGGGTGGGCTCGAAGGTTCAGATGTCGACAACTTAGTTAGATTGCCGGAAGTTTTAGAGTTATGGAGGTAGATCATGTGGATTGTGAAGCTGACAGTTTGGATTTTTTCCAAATATCGATAGTATATGAATAATCTATACAAATAAATAGTATATAGTATATGAATAGTATATACAAATAGTATATGAATAGTATATACAAATCAAAAGTATATGAATTAGAAAAAAAAAAACTTTTAGGGTCCAATTACTTCTGACAGACAACCTAGGGTATCACACCCAACAACCTTAATAAAGTTCAATCACCTCTCCCAAGTAAGCTCCATCTGAAATGCAATCTCCCATTCACGCCTAAAGTGATCTCAAACACAAACACTCAGATTCCATGTAGAAATTTATGCTCTCATAGAGTTTTAACGCAAAAAAAAATTTAAAAAATCACCTATTTCCTAGAGGTTTTCTAGATATTAACCTAGTGAATTTTTAGCCTTAGGGATGTTATCAAATATAAACAAAACAACAACAACAACAATGGACTTTATTTCAACTCTTAACAACACCAATCCACTAGGCAATTCAAGAGATAAGATAACAATGTGTTCCAACAAGTTTTAGTCCTCTAGGGAAATCTTATCATGCATATAACATATATGAAAACACCTATGATAGTTATAAATACAATTGTAAATATGCCCTTATATTCTTCAATTACGATGTTAAATCCTTAACATAATCACCCTGAACTAATCTCAAATTAGCAAGACATATAGAGCTATAAATTACAAACCATGAAGAATATAGATGGATGAAAATTGAATCTACAATTTACACAAGAATCAGACCACTGAAAACTTCATTAGTATGTATAAAGATGAATTTCATGTACATGTCATGGCTTTATCACGAGGCTAGTACGATACTCTAGATATCCTAAACCATAGCTAGTAAAAACCAAGAAAACCCTAGTTGAGTCACCCAAGGAGATCCAACAAGCACACACCACACAAGCATGTTCTCCAAGGCAAGACATCTCCTCTTCTTCTTCTCTTCTCCCAATACAACCAATGGTTTCATTTCAAAACCCTAATTTTCAAATCTCCAAGGGATGAAACCCTAACCCTAGTCTTAAAGATGCTCCAAGAAGCTCAAGAAACGCTAGTGACTCAAATAGAGAGAGAGAGAGAGAGTACATAAGAAGATCCAAGAGAGAGAGGAGAAGTGGTGTGCTCCTCTTGATCACATATTTAACACAAGATTCAAGAATGACTGATGTATAGATATGGTTAATGAAGTATTTTCTCCTTCCTCTATATATACAAGAGGTAAGGGTGGCCAACAATACATATGTGGGCCAATTCCTTTACAATCAATCTACAATAACACATGTAGGCTAATACATGTGAAACACTACACTCCAAGGATACACATATCAAGTTCCAAGGTGATGTCATGCACAAGCAAGGCTTGAAATGCAAGGGTGTTCCACAAGGTGTGTCTAATGCTCCTCCTACAAGCCTCCAAAGACTCCAACAATCCTCCCAAGCCATGTACTCCACTAGCTCCACTCGCCCTAGATGAACATTGTCATAACCCAAGCATCCTTGAGCTAACTCCAAGCCTCCATGAAATCATCTAAGCTACCACGTGTTTCTAGGGCCCAATTCATCCTTCAAGATGTAAAATGCTTTTTCTCCTAAGTAGATCATTCTCTAAGAAAGCACCATCTCCATGTGGCCAGCATGTAAAATGTCACCACGATATCTAAATATACCTAATACGCTAGATCAAGCAATAATATCATGCAAGAAACCAATTTAGATCAAGCAACCAATTTAGATCAAGCAACCATTGATTAAACCATCTCAATTTCATCATGAACCAGCTCCCATGTGAAAATCCATCATGAACCATCAAGGGGATGATCATACAACATGTACCCCAAATCTCATGAAGCACCCCTAAATATGGTGTAAACACTTTTGAAGTAACCCTAAAAGCTAACATTGCTCAATGTTTGCTTTCATTATTTAGCATTTGATTACATCATTACGTATGAGCATAGGAATTTTTATCTAGTTGTCACTTTGTGCATAAGAAAAAAAATTCACCATGTGATAAGTGTTCAATTTCTCTACCACTACGACTTACTTTCTAACCGATTTCCTGCATTTGTCGACAATGATGCAATATCTTGAAAGAGTTGGTAAAGAGGAGAGCAAGAAGATTTGGTTCATATATCCATTAAAAATATAATATTGATGAATAATGAACTAGGGTTAGGGATACTATCTTTCTTCTTAATCATTGTTCTTCCTCCCACACAAAAAGGGGCACAAGTTATTATCTAGATGAAACCATTCAAAAAATTACTACTACAGTTAATTCAAAGTGAAGGAAAATAAATGTATTACAACATGGCATTACTTACCTCATTCAAATTTCAAAGCCACATACCTTATGGGCATTGCTAATGAATCTTGAATCTATTGCAACCATGGATGTAAAAGGGAACTCTATCTTTCTCTTCTTTGCACTCCAAAACTTTGGAAAAATAAAAAGGTTTGAATGAAAGCTAATGAATTAGTTGTTGGGGAAGCGAGTAACATTTGTTTTGCACTCATGAATAACATTCTTCCCAAAAAATGTGTACTCATTTGGAAGCGTTTCTGCTGCAACAATGGAATCCTCTGGAGGAGGGGAGCCATCACCCCCTCCTTCAACTGAAGATTCCTTCCACAAGCTACTGGTTGCCCAAGGAAAGAAGCTTCCTCCAGCTACCCCCCCAAGCTTCGTCAAGAAGCTCGATTCGATTCCGGAGATAGAACTTCCCCCGGCTCACCCCATGCGCGTAGCAGTCTCCCTTTTAGATCATGGTTTGGTAGGGCAGTTCATGGGGCTCTAGCTATCATCCAGATCTATAGATAACTGGATCCAAATAAACTGGTGCCCGTTGATCCAAAATAGTGTAACCTGATATGCAGTGGGAAGAGGATTCTTTATCTTCGAATTCATCTCACAAGAAGACAAAGATCTCATTTTCAGGAATGGACCGTATTTCATGGGAGCTCAAGGGCTTTACCTGAACCGCTAGATGCCAAGATTTAACCCTGTGGTGGAAGTACCCAAGGATGTCCCGGTCTGGATTAGACTTCTCAATCTTCCAATCCACTGGTGGAACCCAATCAGAAATCGGCTTGGTCAATATATTGATAGGGCAGACCCCAAGGACCAATACTCCTACACGCGCATCTGTGTGGAAGTGGACCTAGAGGTGGGTCTTCCATAGGCAATCAAGTTAAAGGTTGGAGACTCGCAGCACTACCAGAGGCTCGACTATGAACAACTACCATTCAAATGCATGGGTTTCCATGAATACGAACACTTTCAGCGAAACTACCCCAAAAACCCAAGCAAGGAGAAGGACAATGGAGAAGGCTAGCAACAGCCCCAAAAAGGCAAAGCTTCATCCAGAGAAAAAGGACTAAGGAACGAAAAGACAAACCCTGCACATCCCAAGGAGTAAGGGATCATGCCAGAAACAATGACAATGAACATTTTTGGAGAGTTGGACCCAGGACATGTAGAGAAAACAGCAGGGGAAACTCCCAAAGAAGTTCCAATAGCCGAAGCAGCGCAAGGGAAGTCAACCCCAGAAGCCAGAGAGATGTCGATGCCTGAAAGGGAGGAAGAGAAAGGAAATATTTTTGCATGAAAGAACATAGGACTAGACGTGGAGGAAGGAGAAGTCTCCTTAGATAGTGATAATGAGGGCGCAAGTGACATTGTTGTCACCCCACAAAAAACAGGCAGAGGAAGGAAATCCAAGAAATAAGAAAGAGAAAATGAGACATATAAAGACATCTCGAGTGGCTCGCAACCAACAATGAGACAACTGATCAATGTAATATAGACAAGGAAGCATTCCAGGGCCCCTCAAGGAGCCCATTCATCTCCCCCAGGTAAATCATGAAACTAACATCCTGGAACTGTAGGGGTTTCAACAACAAAATAAAGGAAGAAGCACTTAAAGATATCATTAGAACTTCAAAGTCTGAGATCCTTCTAATGCAAGAGACCAATATGGAAGAACAAGACTTCCTCAACACAACAAAAGCACTCTGGAAAATAATCCATGGAATAGCAGAAAATGCAAGAGGAGCCTCAGGAGGTATAGGCACCCTCTGGAACACTATGAAGTTTGACCTAATGAAATCTGAAACACACACGCATTGGATCTACACCAACCTTCTACATAAAGAAACGAGCCAACTGGTAAGCCTCTTCAATCTTTATGTGTCGGTCCTTTTGGAGAAAAAAAGAATTTGTTGGGATACCCTAAAAGATTACCTGCTACTAAATGATCTAGATAATATCATTATTGGGGGGGACCTAAATGTGACCCTAGTTGCGACCGATAAAAAAGGTGGCTCCATTGTGCGAGACCCAGCAAGAGAATGGGTAGAAGATATCATGTCAAATTGGGAGCTGGAGGATGTCAAACCAACTAAAGGAAAATACATGTGGTCAAACAAGAGGGTTGGACCAGGGCACATTGCAGCTAGGCTAGACAGGTTCTTAGTCCAAAGCTCCTTTATGCTTCTGGGCCTCACTCCCTCCTCTTCTATCCTCCCGCACAGTGTGTCATACCATAAACCAATATTGTTAGATGTTTTGCATGACAAGAATATCAGATCAATCCCCTTCAGATTTAGCCCAACCTGGCTCCACGATGAAGGCTTCTAGAACCTGGTTACCAAAATCTGGAATGAAATAGTAAGAGGCTCAAGCTTCTTTGTTTGGGAAGAAAAACTCAGGAGACTAAAGGTAGCGCTAAAGTCTTGGGAAAAAACCCAATCAAATCCAATTGTAATTCGCCAAGAAGCCCAAAAATAGCTAGGAAAGCATCAGTTTGAAATGGATGAACAAGAAATCACCCAAGAAACCTTACATCAAGAAGACCAACTCCAAAGGAAATGGCATCAAGCTTGTAGAGAAGAGGGAAAATACTAGCAACGGAAATCTAGAAGCCTCTGGTTGGAAGCAGGAGATAAAAACACTAGCTACTTCCACAAACAAGCTGAGACAAGAAATAAGTTCAAGAAAGTCACGAAAATTCAAGTTCAAAACCAGACAATAACAGACTTTGAAGGCATAAAAACAGTTGCAGAAGATGCCTTTGAAACTCTCTACACATAAACTCAAAGGCTGCAATAGATCCCAAAGCTTACCCGCTCTCTCTAGTCCCGACCCTCATCCAAGATGAA
>JASDQU010710922.1:0-27692 GCA_032191745.1 Picea mariana
ACTTTCTCCCCACCCTCTCTCCCTCCCTCCCTTTGTCTTAATATTGATGCCTACTTCTCAAAAAACCCTCATGGTACCAATATGACCACTAAGAGGTAAAGGATACACTTGGGAGGTCATGCATGTGGGTTCAAGGTGTTTTTTATGGCCATATATGAATGAGTTCAAAGTGTTTTTCATTGACCTAGCCTATGGTTGGGGATGTCAGTGCCACTATGTGGTTTTGAGAAACATGTATGTGTCGTAGGGTCTTGGAAATAATATGCATGCATTGTTTCTTTTGCATCGGGGGGGAGGGGGTGTCATAGAGGGGGATGTCTAGGCCTTCCCTATCCAAGGTTTGGGGATGGGAGCCCCAAACCAAATTTTTTGGGTTGATTTTGGTCCACTCTTTGGTCACTTCAAAGGTTTAAAAATTAAAAGGATGCAACAAGTGATTCTTTATCACTAACTAAGCACTCTAGTTGCCTACCCTTGGTGGGGATTACCCTGACTATGGGGTTTCCCATAGATTTAGTTATTCATAGAATATGTGTGTATAAATGAACCTGGACATTTTCTTTGACCTAAATATAGAGTAAAAATGATTGAAGGATCCAAGGACAGGAATGTGCATGTGCTCCTATTTAGGAACACATGAACATTCCTAAGTGCATGAGTACTTCTACTCATGAATGTGTGCATGTTCTTGAGCATGTGCATGCTCATCTTAGGAACGTGCACATGTTTCTAAAAAATCCAATTGGAAAGTGTGTGTGGTGGTTTGGTGAGCATCAAGGTTGTAAGATTGAGAACGTGTGCATGTTCCTTCGCGCCCCATTGCCACTTTTTTTACCATCAAATTTGTGCGAGCAACCATAAGGTTTTATGATCAAAGTTCTTATCAATAAAATGAAATTATAACTTTTAACAAATTCTTATAAGAATTATTAAACCACAAAAACAATTAAATCTATTTACTTATTTACTTATTACTTAAAAAATAAAAATAATACCAGCATTTAATATAAATAAGATAAGTATGAAGAAAAATGGATACAAATTTAGAAAACTATAATAATTAAAATAATAAAGAAAGAATAAGAAAAAGAAGAAAAATAAAATAAATTTAATAAAATCCATATTTAATAAAATCATATTCTTAAGATATTGTTTAATAGTAATTTGGAATAGTTATTGATGATGATGATTAATGTCTATTGAGACTAGAATTAGTCTATAGGACCTTAAGAAAGGTAAGAGATTACGTGGATTTCTTTAGAATTTTATTTCCATGCTCATAAAGTATCAAGAGAAGCATTCCAATATCACCATAGTTTTGATTATTTAGAAGGTTAAGAAGGTCGGTATTGTGAAAAATGTTTTAAAATTGAGATCTAATTTGGGTATGTGCATGCCACTCTAAGAGAAAGTTATTTTCATATTCAACCCTCTTAGTGTCACAAAGATGACATATTCTTTCGTCCCACGGTGTTTTAGGATTTTTCCAATGCCTAATATTATTATGCATCTCGTGAGAGTTTGTTCTTATTTCAGCAATGTTGATTTTATTTTTTAAGCTAGTAAAAAAAAAGATACTTTTGATCTTCTAGATTATGGTTGACCACCTCCTTATAGTATGTTAATTTTCTTTTATATTCAAATTCTTTATCACACCATAGATTCTCCTTGAATTTAGATGTAATAGTAATTTTGATATTATCGATATTTTGCATAATAACTTTTTCCTTTATTCCCCAATTATTTAGCCAAGACTTGGAATCTTTATGCCATACCCCCTTGAGCTAGTGGTGGTATTGGTTGGAGTTTGAAGCAATTTTTGGGAGCCTCTTGTCATCCATGTTGTTTATATTGTTCTTGTACATTAAGTATTGAATCATAGTCGTGATATTAATGGGGGAAATGCTCGCTTCTATGAGGAGGATATGATAGGGTGTATTGTATTTATTTTTCAGATTACAAGTTATAAAATTATTTTGGATTTTCTCTATCTTTCTCCAATATTTGCTAGAGAAACCGCATCCACAAACTTCACATCCATATAATATAACAAAGTGACGAGAGTCTTAAAGATGAGTTTTTTCTTATCCCAAAGCCAAAGGTCTACCGATTTATAATTTTTTTCAATCCCAAAATAAACTTTCTACCCTCTATTTATCCTTTTCTCAACACTATAGTTGTACTGGATCTAATTCTAATAAATCTAAATACATAAATAAACACCCCAATTTGCAACCATTAACTGATAAAATAAAGATACATTATCCCTAATTACATAATTCACAAGGAGCGAGTGGTGAGAAACTTACCTAAGAGTTGAAGAAATCAACTTGCTTGTAATGCTATGAATGTTGAACTGTTACAATCCAATCTTTAATCTAGCATGCCAAAAAAAGTGTGGGGAACGACTCTCCTCCCAACCAACCCTTCAATTATCACAATTGAGAGCCTCTGAGCCCTCAATTAACTGCCTATGCTAGCTTCCAAGTATTTCCATTAATTTTCCAAAGCAAAAGATGTCACATTGCCTTCTCCACCTTCATTATATAGAATTATTCTTACCCATCCATGTAAAAATTTGCATGCATTAGTTACACTTGCCATTAATTAATTAATCATGCAGTTGTTTTTTTTTTTTTTGTAAATAAAGTATTACTATATTAGAAGCTTCCAAAAAAACCAGTGTAACAATGCCAAGTCAAACAGGCCGCAGTTACTGGATTGCCCCATCACGGAGGAAACCAGTCTAGCCAGCCCGTTAAAGTCCAGTCATAAGCAAAATAGAGAGAACATAACTTGTCTGTTGCCTTCCTATTGGACCTAGACATTTAGACACCTAGAAACTAAGCAGAGTAAGCCTAGACACCTGGCTTGCATGTCGACCAAGTGGCTGGAGGATCCGCGGGTCCATGCTCATAGTTCCCAGGCTCGTCTTGCTCCGGAGTGCGCTCAGCTGCAGTGGTCCTGTCCTCCTGCATCTCCTCCTCTTTGCGCTGGCCTGGTGTGCTCGTCGCAGGATGCAGGACGCCATCTACCTCGACTCCGGGGTCTTCATCTTCGGCTTCTGTGTCAGAATTTGGAAACATGGCATCGCGCAAGGAAGCCAGAATTTGGAGACATTCGGCCACCTTAATCTTCGTGACCTCCACTCGAAAGTGCAAGTCTGCAACCTCCTACCTTAGCTCAAATACCAGGGTGTACAGAGTGGCTAAGTTGTCCCTGAGTTGAGCTTTGTCAAAGGGAGTCGGGCTACCTGTTGCTGGCGGACTGGAAGGGCTCTGAGAGGCTTGGCTATGGCCCAAATTGTTGGCGGCAGGTTGGGAAGGTCCAGGGTCGGGGAGGCGCCGAAGCGGAGTAATTGATGTATTCGGGATGATGGCCATGGAGCTAAAATGCGGAGGCTGCAGATTAATAGAGGACGAAACTGTTTGAAGGTTGGGCTGTGAATCGTCGGAAGAAGTGTCTGGAGAGAGCGAGGGTCGCCGAGGCTTCCACGGTGCTCCTCGTCGTGGTTTGCCTCGTGGCCGCGGCATGGTGCAGTCGATAGGAGGTGCCGAGGGAGCGGAGGTCAAAGAGTAGCAGAGGGGGAGGAGCTCTTGCTCGCACCAGAGGAGGCAAGCAGGGTGACTGCCGAGCTTCGGTGGAATGAACCCAAATAACATAACCGTCGCCATAATAGCCCAACGCATTTGAACGAGCAGCGAAAGGACTCCTGCGTTAATGCCCTTCATATCAGAATTTATGCAATTAAATACCGGGTGGGGTGACTGGCCTTTGCACACGCCTGGCATGCGTGTCCATACCACGGCGCCCAGTACCCTCAACCTCCATTTGCTACAATGTCCCTGGTGACACCCCATCCCGGGTTTATTACTTCATTTTGAATTATATTATTTTTATTAATATTTATGTGCAACAATATTCAACTAATAATTATATTAATTTTATTAATATTTATGTTTATATTGATTTATTTGATAAAATAAAATTTTATTACTTTATTTTGAATTATATTATTTTTATTAATATTTATGGACAATTATATAATGATTTATAATCTCTTAACTACTTTGAGATGTTTGATCAAAAGGGAGATGTTCTTTTATCATCCTATCCTATATATTGGTATTGTAATATTGTTCTTGGGTTTTTGAAACATGTTTAATTATGGATTTTTTGTTTGGAAAATGTGCAATTATTTTTGGTATGAATTAATATGTTTTCTCTAATATTACTCCCAATCCTAATCTTTATAGGGTATTAGAGAAAACATATTGGGTTTTTGAAACATGCTTAATTATGGATTTTTTGTTTTGAAAATGTGCAATTATTTTTGGCATGAATTAATATGTTTTCTCTAATATTACCCCCCACTTCAACCCTTATGAGAGTGGACATGCTCCTTTAGCTTTTCCTTTGATATTGTTTTGTATAAGAGGTTGTAGCATCTTACAATAATTTCATCTAGATAAAATTTAGTGCACTACACATGGTTTGAAATCAAATTCAAGTAGTAAAAGTATTAAAACTCACAATAATATAATCAAAACACTATAAATATGTTGGTTTACTGAAAGGGGAGTTGAATTGGTAATACAACAATTTAATATTTTTTAACCATAAAATGCAAGTGTTATATCAATGTAGCATTATCATCCAATAATTGCAGAGTAAATAAACAATGAACAAATGAACAATCATACACTAGACATAGCACACCAATGTTTTTACATGGAAACCCAAAGCGGGAGAAAACCACAAAATGTTTTTTCTTATATGTATTTAAGAATTACATTCATTGGAAGTACCAAATTCCTTTGTTTTCCAGCTGCAACTGGAAGGAGGCTCCAACCCCCTCGTTTCTCAAGATACAATCTAAGGGAAGCTCCAACTTCCCAATTCTCTGGCTAGAACTAGAAGGAGGCTACAACCCCCTATGTTCTCCGGCTGCAACCGAAAGGTGGCTACAACCACCTGTCCTTGCCCCGTCCAACTGCCCTAAAATATAAGTAGAATGATGGAACCACTGTTACACTATCACTGTGAGATATACTATTGTAAACCTGTACCAATCAACCTAGAACAAACAACCTGTACTAGCCTGTGCCATAAACAAGTGCATCAGCCATGCACCGACTTGTACCTCAACCTATACCATCAACAAGTGCATCAACCATGCACCAAATATGTACCAATCATGCATCAAATACACATAAACTATGACTCATCAATATGTACCAACATCATCAACTATACACCTCATGTATGTGCCAACTCATCAACTACTTGTCTCAACCATGTACCCAACATGTACCTCAACCAAAACCCCTCATCAATTTCATCATCCAAATCTGATTTGTAACTTTGTAATAGACCTGGTGTATATGATCACATACCTAAAAACCTTCCTTAACTTTAACAACAAGAGACTAGCATTTTCATCAAACTTTACTTTAGTCTCACATGACTAATTTTGGATTAGTCAACTGCCCTAACTTGAAATAATCATAACTATGTACCTGTAATGAATACAGATATGAAAATAGTACACAATGTTTTTCAATGTATTTTATGTAGTTCCTTCAGGTTTCACTACTTGGAACCTCTCAAAAAAGGAGTTATAGCAAAAATGACATACCTTGTTGAATTCTGACTTATTCTAGAGAGCGAACTTGTAGAGAGTGCCCCACACAGAATATTTGTTGTATGGATCTGAAAATGGTACACGTGACTACAGAATGTACTCTAAGCATTACATTTGTTCTTACTAAATTTGGATCTGTAATGAAGAAGTTATGACATTTTTACCCAAAACACCTGTTTTAGACTAGTTTCAGGACTATCCACAAACCCTATTTTCCACGGAGTGTAACTCCAAAAATACAACAACCCACAAGCTACAATTTTTTTCAAAGCTACTTGGATGTGTTTCCTCAACGACCTCTAGATTTCGCAATCTGAATCATTCTAGAAAAAATGTTACTGTGAAAATGGTGAGATGCCCTGTAAATAACATACCTTAGAAAGCATCATCAAAAGAATTTATCCTCCCTTGAATTTCGACCTTCTTTACTTCACCTTCCCTCTAAAATTCGTCTTAGATATCCTTTGGTTACCTCATTCACTTGTAGATATTCAATATGCTCAAGCGTAATTAAATGAGATACCCTTGCCTCTTATTTATACTTTTATGTATCTTCCTCAAGGGGTTACCTTCTAACCATCTTAAACCACTTTCCTTATTTTAGGGCTAACCCACTTCTAACCACTTGTCCATATACAGCCTTAGTGGGCCTAATGGTTAAGAACACGTGTTTCCTCTTAAGAGGTCACAAGTTCAAATCTAGAGGGGGGTAATGTATGTATACCTCCGTAGACTTTACCAGTCAAATCACTGGGTGGAGCGGGGTCCCTTGTCCCACAAACAAGGGGGGCTCATACACCAATTTGGTGTGGCTTGGCCGTGACCTTAAAAATAGATTATTATTATAATAATTTCTACGTTAACTTTATTATTTAAATAATTTATTTTGTATCCACTTTGACTTATAGTACACTCATCACTTCACTTTATTATTTAAATAATTTTTTCTTTGCAACCACTTTGACTACTTTGACCTTTTGGGGCTTCTAGATGACTCATGAGGGTTCTCCAACTTCACATGTCCATAACTCTCTAACCGTGAGGAGTTATGTGACTTTCCACATACCACCAGACATGGCATGACATGTGCTATCCATATAGAATAGTATTACCTTCAAATATATTAAAACTCATACCATTATACATAAAAAAAAACTTGGGTCCATTACCCAAACCTTTGTGCTACCAAAATTCACTACCGGACTTTCTTCAAGGGTTGACATCAATGACAACCAACCCAAATAATCAACAAAATATTCATAAAACATAGATTTTCAAACATAATTATCAACAATCAATAGTAGAATTACCATCAATTTAAACATTACAATTTTTTGTTAGCTTAATTGCCACAAATCTCTAGCCTTGTTACATCCAAGAGCCATTTATTGGCTCTAGATTCTACCTACTCATTATCACATCTATAGAAAAAAAAATTAAGGGAGAGAAAAAATGTTTTCTCCATTAGAAACTTATCATTTATACACCTGAGATGGTAATTAAACAGTTGAAACTATTTCAACACACAATGGTTTTGTTGTCCTTTGAATAGTTTAATTTTGAATTTGTTTCAATTTCCTTATGACAATGTTTGTTTTTTGTCAACATGATCGAAGGCCAGATGTCAACCCCTTGTAAATCCCATACATTTTAGATTGTTTTTCATTGTAAGTGAATCATCCACTTACCCTAGAATTTTACACTAAAAAATGGTTTTGATGATGCGACACATGTTGGGTATGTGTTATATTCTTTGCACAACCAACCCCACACACTTCATTGCATTGGGTGTGTGGGGGGGGGGGATTTGGTTTGTTGGTTTTACCAGGTTTGTTGGTTCTCTCAGTTTTAGTTTCCAACATAAAATATCTATGTAGTTGTTGACGGGCGAAATTAACCACTCGTCAACTGGAGGAGTGAATCCGGTCTGGGGTTGTCCAATTAACCCAAGCCGTTTGGATTAATCCACTCCGACAAGTTTAGTGGCTCTGTTGGTCAATCTAAGTCCTAAAAAAGTGAAAAACAAAACTAAGGAAAATAAAATAACTTAATGAATAACACTGGCTGAAAATTATATACAGATCTAATATATATTTACAGTTTACTAACTAATATTTACAACATAAGTCTACTTATTATATGTATAATATATAAAAATGACTTATTTCAAATATATGCATAACATTTACAGAATGCAAATTTTAATCTAAATCTGCAAAAATCAAATATGGATTGATTTATTAAACAACAACAAAGCTATCATTCAATCTTTTTGATTTATTTTTTATAATGTTTATAAAAAAGAAATGAAATAACAAACTGTCTAATTGAAAACATAGATAACAAATATTAGAATGTGTTTAGACTACATGAAATTCCTATATTAATTAAACTAATGAAATAAAACTAACAAACTAACCTGTAATCGCATCTCCTATTCGCCCTGTGTATAGCATCCAATCTTGTTGTCCGATAAGGCAAACCCGCAACAGATCTCACAAATGCTTCTCGTAATGTGAAGCAGTAATGATTGAATCCGAATGATAGAACATATGAGAGATATAGTAACATCAATTTTATAATTTCACAAGTGGCCACATTGAAATAAATTCTAGTGTGAAAACTTGTTTATAAATATTCAATGAATGATGAAGATAAATCTCTTGATCTCAAGTTTGAACAGAATAATTGATGTATGTTAAATAATAGGACATAAAACATGGATATCATATGAATTTTATCATATCAATCTGCAACAAACCACGATATCTAAAGCGATCACAATCTAACTACAAATCGAAATAATCATAACTTGAGTAAAAACACGATATAGAGAAGCTAAAGCTGTGCCAATATCATATTCTATTCAAGTCTGTGAATTATAAATCCATAGTTTTTTCCCCAGGCAGAGATGATTTCAAGTTTACAAAACAACATATTTATATAGGATCCAGGAACAAAACATTTCCTGCTGATAATATCCAATCTGTTCCAAAAAATGTGGGGGATGCAACCTCCTAGATTTGATACCAAAAACTGACAGCCTAATCTATTAACTAAAAACATAAAGATAGTATAGCAGAGAGATACCAAAAGTGCTTCAAATCTCCTTAGAAATCATAGGTTCCTGAAAACAAATAAAAATAAAATATTTCAGATGTATTTTTAGTTATCAAAACAAGTAATTCAAATTTTTGTAACTAGCTACAGAATCTCACGATTCTGTAGCTAGTTATAATTATAACTAGAATCATGTTTTATTGAATCAATCAAAACAAACTAAAAAGTAATATGTGCAAACAAATCGTGTATCCCAATTCGAGAAAGACAGAATCATACTAAACTTATTTAAAAAAAAAAAATCATACCTCAAATTATGGGATTCGAACTAATCAAGCAATCTTTGAATTTACTATTGCAGTTGCTGCTTCCACATTCTTAAAAACAATAGACTCTGTGTTTTTTTGGCGTTTGTCTTTGGTTTGAGCTATGGATTGGAGTCTACTATTCTCCTTCATTAGCGAATCCACCTGGTCTTCCAAGGATTTAAGCCGAGACAGTAGTAAAGGCATGTCCTTGTAATACCTATCGATCCAAGATCGACATTCATTACAGTGCGGCCATATAGACTGTGTATTGGTAGTATTAACAGTTGGAGAATCATCCATTTGACATGTAGGTTCGTCAGAGAGTTTGATTCCAGGAAAGTCAGGATTGTCCTTTAGACACGGTGGTAAGTTGGTGACATAATCGTAGGGTCTGTCAGGACAAAGTCCATATGAGTATGGATACTCTTCGGCCAAGAACCTTTCAATTTTCGAGTCAGAATCCTCACTTACCACAATTTTGTTTTGGTCTGCACAGGGCTTGGGTTTGTTTCGAGCACATCATGAAACCCAACGAGCAACCTTTTTACTCTTATAATTGACATCAACATTGCCTTTAAACTTTTTCCTTGTGGATTTTTTAATAGTCTTCACACAACCCTTAGGATACGAATCTGGTTGAGTGTCAGGTAAGGTAGAATCAGGGTAGGTCAAGGGTTCCAAATTAGAGATAGGATCACCGGGCATGAGAGAAGGAGGAGAAATGACAAGTTTTACAAGGGTTTCTATGATGACAGGCTTGTCAACCTGTCCCAACTCACTACTACCAAAACCATTTCGTAACAGAAAAGCATCCCAACAATCGTTGTTCAATTTCAACTGATGTATAATGATAATCTTGATTAAACAATGGTGGAATAAACTAGAATCCTATTTCTTCCTTTTAAACCGCTTCCCCATCTTGTATAGACTTCAAAGGAGGAAATAGGGCATGTTCAAGGGGAAATCGATAAAGCTCATAAGAAATCGCAAGTGATACAAGAAAACCAACCCAAATCTTACCACACAGGTAACGAACTGTTTCACAATAGCTAACAGATCATGCCATCTAGGTTTTAAAGTTGAGACAGGCATACTTCGGTCGTAGCTGGTAATTCTCCTTGAGGTGAACAATAATGACCAGGGAACCTCCTCAACCTTTGAGTTCTTGAACCACTTTTGCCCCACAGCTGGTAAACCAGTAGCTTGGCTTATAAAATATTCATTTACCTCAAGTTGGACATCTCCTATTTTTTCTCTACAACCATCGAATGTCAACGCGAATTCTTGAGCAACTCTTAGATTAAAACCCTCGAACTTTTCAATAAACACACGCCAGCCATTCCTTTCTAAGTCATCTCTGGCATTGTCAAATGATAACAAGGTCTGGATGCCATTGGGCTCAATCCTCACCACAGGAGCCATGGCTAACAGTAAGGAAACAACACAGGAATCAGAGGTAGGGTTTGATAGAAAAAACACAGAGCCATAGTCCCGATTTTCCTCAATGCAATGCAAAGACAGTTCGAAAGGGTAGGCGGGAGCGTTAATCACCATGCGTGGGAAAAAGGTCGTGAAGCCCGATGCCATATAGATTAATAATATCATGCTGTACTTAAAATGACACCTTGGCATATCGGTACGCATAAGGATTGGAACAGTTGAAAACAATAGTACACATGTCCATGATTTGATCACAAGGATTAATGTATCAAATAAACATTGAACCATTAAAAAAATTTATGAATCAAAAAACCCCATTGACATTAATCGAATGCTAAAATGAGTGGAAGTTTTATACTTATGTAATCAAGGCACGACTAAGACCAAGGAGTTATCAACTAGGAAAACCATCAAGTTTATAGCAAAAGACAATAATTCGATAATAGACCATATGAATAGTTTTCCTTTTGATCAAAAATCAAAATCAAGTGTGAATTCCAGATACAAGTTTTCATGCTTACAGTCATGAAAACTTAAAATCAAAAGGCAGGTCTGAAAAAGAGACAAGTGATAAGTGTCGTTGCTCATGACGAGTAACGAGAATTTAAAGACCCTGTGTAGGTAGCTTGTAAGAAATAAAAATTACACTATTACTGCCAACAATGGTGACACGCCGGGAGAAACAGTTATCTCTATAGAATGAATGAGTTTACATTAGGATAATCAGAAAAAACTTCAAATCGAAAACAACCAAAAAGATGTCTGAACATCATTATCAATTATAAACATTCCAGTTTCAGATTACTGTTATTTTAAAAGACGAAAAATGATGACAATCTTGACAAAAGAGAGTCACGATATTAAAGTTAAAATCTTCAATAATGTTGATAGGGCTGCTTCTGCCAGCAGGCATCCATAGCCTCGACAGGGTTGTCATTTAACCCACTCTGATATTTGTGTCTTGCCAAGAAGTTCTAGATCAGAACGAAGGACATTTAAGGTCAAAAGAATCTATATCTGAGAATTTTCATATACCTGACATTGCTTCCTTGCTAGCGGGCCTATTCAGTACCCCGACGAAGTTATCTTGGTGTCATGCATGCATTTACTCACTGCCAGCAGACCTGTTCAGTATCCCGGTGGGTTTACAAGCACTTCCCACAACTCTCTGAAGGTTTATTAAGTTTTAAATATTTTTAATAGAGCGGGGTGACGCTGAAAATCCTGTTTTTTGGACACATCGTAGTAAATTGTAAATCTTGAAGAATTTTCTTAGCTGCCCTTCATTAAGATCTAAAAATAGTTTGTTAATAAAATCGACTTTCGAGAGTAGGGAGACATCTCTGAGTTGTTCTCTTAAGGAACAGGGACAACGTAAGAAGAATTTTTATGGATGATCGTGAGTAACTTCAGTTACAAATTGAAATCAAGAAATGCTTTTCAAACAACAAGTTTTCTTTAACATGGCTGCAAACTTCAGAAAAATATCATAATTGATGCTTAAACAACCTTCAGTAGTCATTTTTAGAGGGGAAATTTTTCTATTCTCCTTGTCTGAACTAGCCCATGGTGCAGGCATGTGCATCTCAAAGAGAAAAAAAAATGGTAAGCATAAGGGAAAAATCAAAACAACCCAGCAAAGAAAAGAAAACAACAAGCAAAACAAAAATATTTACACAATGTACATGGGAGTGTCATCAAGAGAAATACCTTTTTAGAGCTTGGCTATTCACCGGATAGGTGTCTGGCTGTCCCTCTAAATTCTGTAATCGGAAGGAACTGGGACCCAATTTCTCAGTAATTAAGAATGGTCCTAGCCACAAATTCTGAAACTTTGTATGCTCTCCTTTTCCCTCGTGAGGTTTGTCTCATTTTAGGACAAGGTCACCTACCTCAAAATTTTTGTTAGAGGCAGAATTGGAATCAAATATGTTTTTGACAATGAGTTGATGTTGATCCAATTTCCGTTTTGCTTGAGCCCTCACTTCTTCTAATTTTAACAAAGCGTTAATTCGATTCTCCACAGGGGGAAAATCCTCTTCTTGTACTTTCTGCGATAGCTGCAGAGAGGGAAGGAGGACATGTGGTGGAAGAATCACCTCTCTGCCATAAACAAGAAAGAAAGTTGAGTTACCCACAACAGTTTTAGGAGTTACTCTATCAGCCTAGATTGCGTTTAATAGTGCGTTATGCCAATTTTTATGGTTTTCAGAGACTGTTCTCTTGATAATTTTGATCATATTTTTATTAGTCGATTCTGCCAAACCATTGCCTTGGGGGTAGTAGCTGGCATAATACTTTAATTTAATTCATTTTTCTAGAGTGAAATCACTCATCTAAAGAGATGAAAAATAAGAAGCATTATCAAATACCAAACATTCAGGGATACCGAAACGAGTAATAATATTTGAATTCAAGAATGATATTACCTGGCTGGTATTTATAGCTTTTAATGGGGCAGCCTCGGACCACCTGCTGAAGTAATATGTGGCTGTTATGATATACTTATGCTACTGTGAGGATGGAAGATTGATTGGACCTATAATATCTAGACCCCACTGCTGAAAAGGGGAGTCTACTGAAAATGGTTGCAGAGGGAAGGCTGGTTTCTGTATCCATCCCGATGCTTTTTGACAAATTACACACTTGTGACACAAAGCATGAGCGTCTTTAAAAAGGGTAGGCCAGTAATAACCTTTTCTTAATACTTTATGGGGTATCTCCACCAAAATGCCCACTAGCTTCTCCTGCGTGCAATTCCAATAAGACCTTTTCTGCTTCATCTTTCTCAAGACAACGCATTAGTACTCCATCAAAATTTTGACGAAACATAATACCATTAATCAGCTGAAAAGAAGCATATTTTAATCTTAGTGCTCTTCTTTTTGTGGGATCCAGGTGACGGGGAGCTGATCCATGTTCAAGACAAAATTTTATATCATCATACCAGGGACTAACAGGGTTTTGTGCACAACAGATTTGATTTTGATAGAGTTGTCTTGGATTCAACATATCATTTTCCTCTTGCTGTATTGCAGCTGAATCATCGACTAAATTGATTAACCCTTGGGCTCTTACTATTTGTGCTGGGGTGATTTCTATGTCATACTCTTGCAAGGATGTGACCCAGTTTGCCCTTTTTTCACCTAGTTCTTTCTGTACTAACAGATTTCTGATAGTCGGGTAAGGGACAATGATTTTCGTCCTAGATTTCAAAAGATAAGATCGAAAGTGATTTACTGCTTTGAACACAGTATAGGCTTGCTGATCTACTGCTGGGTAATTAAGTTCTACCCCTTTGAAGGCTGAGCTCATAAAGGCAATTGGGACT
This sequence comes from Picea mariana, assembly GCA_032191745.1. Taxonomy (NCBI): domain Eukaryota; kingdom Viridiplantae; phylum Streptophyta; class Pinopsida; order Pinales; family Pinaceae; genus Picea; species Picea mariana. The sequence continues at coordinate 13,784 of JASDQU010710922.1, forward strand.
TCATTGTTTTCAACGTTCTTTTGAGTTAGGATAATGGCGTATGAACGATCCGAAGCAAACATGTAGAGGGTGAAGTCTTGAGAAAATTTAGGGCTCATTAGAGAAGGAGCGTCTATTATGGCCTTTTTTATTGAATCAAAAGTTCTAAAGGTCCCCAATTGTACTGTACATCCTTTTTTATTAGGTTTTGTAATGGTCTCACCATTTCTGAAAAGTTGGGGATGAATCTCCTAACAAAGTTTATCTGACCTAAGAAGGATTGCATAGACTTTTTTGACGAGGGAGGGGGAAGTTTCAAAATGAATTGATTTCTTTCAGGGTTGATAATCATCCCTTCGCTCGATACAATAAATCCTAGGAGTTTACCTTGTTCTACTGCAAAGTTAGATTTTTTAGGATTCAAAGAAATGTTGTACTTACGACATCAGTGTAGAACGGATCTTAAATGAGCTATATGATCTTCTTTGTTTTTTGAGAAGACAGTAACATCATCTAGGTAAACTACGACAGATTGATTGATTAAGCCTCAGAAAGCGATGTCCATCACTCTCTAGAAAGTGGCACTGACATTTATGAGTCCAAAGGGCATCTTTCTATAAGCGTAGGTGCTCCACGGAGTGCGGAAGGTGGTTTTGAATTGGTCTAGAGGGGACATCAAGACTTGGTTATACCCTAAAAAACCATCCAGCAAGGATAATATTTCAGAACTAGATACCTGTTGGAGGATCTGTTCCATGGGAGGGACAGGGTAGTTGTCTTTATCTGATGCTCGATTAAGATTTCAGAAATTGACACATAGTCGGATTTCACCACTCTTCTTTCAGACAGGGACAAGATTAGAGACCCATTGTGTGTGCCTAACTGGGAAGATTATCTTAGAGTTTAGGAGTTTGTTTAATTCCTTCTTGACAGTTGGTTCAAGTTTTGGGTGCATTTTCCTTAAGTTTTGTTGAAAATGTTGGGTTTGGGGTTTCATAGGAATAACGTGTTGTATGATGTTAGGATCGAAGGTTTTTAGGTTGTCATACGTCCAAGCAAAAACATCTTTGAATTCCTTAAAAAACTTAATAAATGCTACTTTTTCTTGTTCAGAACACCCTACCCCTAAATTAATGCACTGTGGGTTGTCTTTAGTTCCTAAATTTACTTTTTCATATGTCAAAGAGGAACTATTCATTTTACAGTTCACTAATTTCTGAACTTGTCGTGAAGATCATAAAATTTTTCTAATCTAACTACAGATTTTGGGATAGAATTTACCATGTCTGATGAAGATTCTGGAGATCTTCGATTTGGTATTACCTTAAAGTCATGAATATTTTCGTCGTGAGTACCTTCATTGATCACCGCACCCTAGAAAGTTTCTTCCATATGCAAAAAACTTATAATCTGTTGATCGTCATCGAAGACTCTCCAATTCGTGATGTTGTCTGGGACGGACGGTCTGAACAACAGTTCAACGGAGAATGCATTTGGAGATAATCCTTCTGTAGGGAAAAGTTTTGAAGCTATGTTAGCTAACAAATCAGCTTCCGAATTATTCAATTTAGGAATAGAATTTATGTTAAATACGACAAACTTATTCATCAAATTCCATACCTGAGTTTGGTAGCTTTTAAGGTGCGGAGATAAACAGTGGATAGAATTTTTTACCTGTCTAACATCGATTTCTGAATCACCAAAAATAGTCAAATTTTGAACGTTCATATCTAATGTTTTTCTGAGGCCTTGTAATAGTGCCTCATATTCTGTTGTGATGTTTGTACATTTGAATTCTAACCTGCAAGCAATCAGGGTCTTGTTACCCGCTGGATCGATGATCACGCCGCCTGCACCCACTCCTTCCTTGGATTTTGACCCATCAAAGTAAAGAGACCATATTTGATTGTTGTCGGTTGCATGTGACCACTGGGCAGAAGCTGCTGGCTGCGTATATGTCAAAATTTTAGACTGTTGTTCTGGGTTAGTGATAGTGGAAGTTTTGGCCATGAAGTTACCGAAAAAAGTATCCATCCCTTATATTTCGGGTGAATTGACAGAAGGAGTGAATGGTTCATTGGGATCATTTAAATTAGTCACTGTGAACTTTAGATAACGTTCACGATTTACCTTGATTTTGTTGGGTTTTCCATTCTCGGGTAGCCACAAGTGAGACCAATCCATCGCAAAATAGTCGTGTCACTATTCTTACCAGTCTCTTCTTAAAAACAAACCATAAAATTCTGGGATATCTACAACAATAATATCGATTACTTGATGAACATTAGGGTTAGACGACAATCTTATAAGCACATTTCTCAATTCGCCTATAACTTTAACACTAGTTCGATCAAGCTGGATGATCTTCAAGGTGGATGGTTGAACTTCGACATTAATCTTTTGATAAATAGACCAAGGCATTATGTTAGATGACGCTCCTGAATCTACCATGCAGTTATGCACATTCCTATTGAAAATTTCAAAAGTTAACAAAAATGGAGGGACATTTCTGCGAGTACTAATAGTGGAAGCTTGTTGCTTTTTACTCGTGGCCTCTAAAACTGATTTATCTACATTTGTTACATTATTTACAGAAAGGTCTCTTTTTTCGTGAGGATCAGAAGTAGTTTTGACGGAGGCCTTCTGAGGAACTTTGGAGTTGTTCTGAACACCTTTGTTACTGCTTGGATTTCCATTTTTGTTGTTCTCTGCAATATTTTGTAGCATTTTTTGTAGAAGAAAAGGGAATTTTAATAATTCATAAATAGAAATGTTAGCCCTAAGCTTTTTTAGATCTTCAACCAAATCATAATCTAAGCTTGGGTTTACTGAACTCTGTTTAGTCTCAGTTGATTTAGACTATTTTGGAGGCAAAGTCGTAGTGATTTCAGAAGAAGGCTTGTTTGTTGTCTTACTCCTAGTATTGTAGGGATGCACTGTTTCGAAATTAGCTTGAAAAATACTGTTTGAAAAATGTCCAAAAATGTTCGGAGAGGATTCATCTTCTTCTACTGTCTCTTGTTCAGCTACTTCTTCAGGAATTTCAGGAGGCACCAAGTTATTGTGTGCTTCTAGAATCGTTTGAATAGCGAATTGCAGGCTTTCTAGATTTAGGCCTTCAATATTTGAATTAGGTTGGTTGGTGGGAAAAGGCTTCCTAAAAGATGGTTTGTAAAGCCCTTTGCTCGAAGAAGCTTCTTCAGTTGTCTTTTTCAAATCTATAACTTGATTGGACAGTTTTTGAATGACTTTCTGTAAGTTTTCTAAATCTGAGCTTTCAGGTTGAGCTTTGTTTTGGGAAGGCCTGGGGAGGATTTCGATTTTATTTTTGGAAGATGAACTAGTCTCTGTCTCATTGCTAGTAGTGTCTTTTAAGATGAGGATGTATTTCTCGATCTGACTGGCCTCTTCGAAGGATTCTAACAACGTGGCTTTTTTGGATCTCTTTACCCAAATGGCTATGATTTGATGTAAGCCTTTCGTATAATATGCTATAATCAGATTCTCGGCATGCATCGAATTCGTAGGGATTCGGTTCTTTAGTGTCAAGAACCTTTGATTAAAGTCTTTGATCTTTTCTTTGGGATTCATTCTTAAACTAGAAAGCTCCATGACTAGAACTTCAGGAGACTTGTCATCTTTGAACTTCTCAAGGAAACAGGATTCAAATTTCTCCCATGACATTATGGTGTGGGGTTGTTGGGCAAAGTACCAGGTAGAGACATTGCCCTCAAAGGTGTAGGGAAACAATCTATAGACTACATCTTCGTGCTCAAAACTACGGAGTCTAATGGCTAACATAAACTTTTTGATGTGATCTTCAGCTAACTGTTTGGAGTCCGGGTCAAACTTAGGGAGCCATTTCTCCAGGTGTTTGGGTAAAGGATGCTGAGGCCCAGGTATGGCCACCGCATCTTGGTCGAGCCAGGGTCTGGCGAGATTGTTCAGCTTGGCCATAGGTGTGGATGGTGTCGAAGGCTGGGATGAGGAATTGCCTTCGTCAGAGGATTCTTCTCTAGAGGAAGAAGGAGATGAAGGAGGTGGTGATGGTGGTATACCAGATCCTCCTACTACAGGAGTGAGGATTGGATCTGTAGGGTTTAAAGTAAGGTCAGTGCCTCCAAGTTGTTCTCTGATATCAGATAAGTCTAATGGTTGGTCCAAAGGTTGGTTTGGTTGTCTTAAATGGGCGAAGGCACTGTGTGTTCTTATGAGATATTGGCGAACAATCTCTTGTATGTCACCACCCATAGGATTTGGAGTTACTAGTTCAACTATGATCCGTAGATCGTCGTTTGATGTGGTTGCTGTTTGAGGGATGATGTTGTCGTCTGAATGACTTCTAGTCACTATAGGTGAGTGGGTAGGTGGTGGAGGAGTCTTACGACCACCTTGTGCCATTAATAATTTTCAGGCCCTCCTTCTAGTGCCATTTGTTGACATGATGGTGTGGGGCTGTTATTCACCTTCGTTAGCAAATCCACCTGGTCTTCCAAGGATTTAAGCCGAGACTGTAGTAAAGGCATGTCCTTGTAATACCTATCTATCCAGGATCGACATTCATTACAGTGCGACCGTATAGACTGTGTATTGGTAGTATTAATAGCTGGAGAATCATCCATTTGACATTTAGGTTCGTCACAGAGTTTGATTCCAGGAAAGTCAGGATTGTCCTTTAGACACGGTGGTAAGTTGGTGACATAATCGTAGGGTCTGTAGGGACAAAGTCCATATGAGTATGGATACTCTTTGGCCAAGAACCTTTCAATTTTCGAGTCGGAATCCTCACTTACCACAATTGTGTTTTGTTCTGCACAGGGCTTGGGTTTGTTTCGAGCACATCGTGAAACCCAACAAGCGACCTTTTTACTCTTATAATTGACATCAATATTGCCTTTAAACTTTTTCCTTGTGGATTTTTTAATAGTCTTAACACAACCCTTAGGATACGAATCTAGTTGAGTGTCGGGTAAGGTAGAATCAGGGTAGGTCGAGGGTTCCAAATTAGAGATAGGATCACCGGGCGTGAGTGAAGGAGGAGAGATGGTAGGTTTTACAAGGGTTTCTGTGATGACAGGCTTGTCAACCTATCCCAACTCACTACTACCAAAACCATTTCATAACAGAAAAGCATCCCAACAATCTTTGTTCAATTTCAACTGATGTATAATGATAATCTTGATTAAACAATGGTGGAATAAACTAGAATCCAATTTCTTTCTTTTAAACTGCTTCCCCATCTTGTATAGACTTCAAAGCAGGAAATAGGGCATGTTCAAGGGGAAATCGATAGAGCTCATAAGCAATCGCAAGTGATATAAGAAAACCAACCCAAATCTTCCCTCACAGGTAATGAACTGTTTCACAATAGCTAACAGATCATGCCATCTAGGTTTTAAAGCTGAGACAGGCATACCTCAGTCCCAACCGGTAATTCTCCTTGAGGTGAACAATAATGACCAGGGAACCTCCTCAACCTTTGATTTCTTGAACCACTTTTTCCCCACAGCTGGTAAACTGGTAGATTGGCTTATAAAATCTTCATTTACCTTAAGCTGGGTGTCTCCTATTTTTGCTCTGCAACCGTTGAATGTCAACGTGAATTATTGAGAAACTCTTAGATTAAAACCCTCGAACTTTTCAATAAACACACGCCAACTGTTCCTTTCTAAGTCATCTTTGGCATTGTCAAATGATAACAAGCTCTGGATTCCATTAGGCTCAATCCTCACCACAAGATCCATGGCTAACAGGAGGGAAACAACATAGGAATCAGAGGTAGGGTTTGATAGAAAAAACACAGAGCCATAGTCCCGATTTTCCTCAATGCAATGCAAAGACAGTTTGAAAGGGTAGGCAGGAGCGTTAATCACCATGCATGGGAAAAAGGTCGTGAATCCCAAGGCCATATAGATTAATAATATCACATTGTACTTAAAATGACACCTTGGCATATCGGTACGCATAAGGATCAGAATAGTTGAAAACAATAGTACGCATGTCCATGATTTGATCACAAGGATTAATGTATCAAATAAACATTGAACCATTAAATAATTTTATGAATAAAAAGACCCCATTGACATTAATCGAATGCTAAAATGAGTGGAAGTTTTATACTTATGTAACCAAGGCACGACTAGGACCAAGGAGTTATCAACTAGGAAAACCATCAAGTTTATAGCAAAAGACAACAATTCGATAATAGACCATATGAATAGTTTTCCTTTCGATCAAAAATCAAAATCAAGTGTGAATTCTAGATACAAGTTTTCATGCTTACAGTCATGAAAACTTATAATCGAAAGGAAGGTGTGAAAAAGAGACAAGTGATAAGTGTCGTTGCTCATGACGAGTAACGAGAATTTAAAGACCCTGTGTAGGTAGCTTGTAAGCAATAAAAATTACACTATTGCTGCCAACAATAGTGTGTGTGTGTGTGTGTGTGTGTGTTATGTTTTTTAAGAATCCATTTGCAGTATTTAATTGTATAAGGTTAAAATCTAAATTTGATATCAAAGAAATTATTATCTTCAAGGGGATGCCTTTGTGGTCAGGGGTTTGTGTCAGGTCTGTGATAAACCTCATTACAATGGGAGCTCTGTGATATTTATTCTTTCGGTGAAAAGAAATGGAGAGCAATTCAAAAATAAAGATCATGAAATTTAATGGGAAAAATTTAAAGTCGTGGAAGCTCAAGATGGAATATCTATTGGTAAAAAAAGATCAATGGATTATTGTGGATCCAAGTACTGCACCTATAGGAAAGTTAACAAAAAAATGGGAAAATTTAGATTAGAAGGAGAATAGCACAATCTGGTTGTGTCTCTCAGATTCAGTATCATTGAATTTGTCAGTGGAAGCTACAACCAAGGCATTATGGAATAAGTTAGGGGTTTGTATCAACCTAAATACCTGGTAAAAAAATGTTCTTGCGGAAGAAGTTGTACAACAAGAGGATGAAATATGGAGACTTGGTGACAAAGAATATGAATGCTTTCAATACTGTGGTAAGTCAACTATTATTTGTTGATATTAATATTTATGATGAAGATAAGTGTATCATTTTATTGTGATATTTACTAGACTCATGGGATAGTCTGGTTGTGGCTATAGGTAGTAATACAACTACTTTAAGTTTTGATGATGTGGTATCAACCTTGTTGTTGGAGGAGATGAGGGCTGGAAACATGGAAATCCAGAGCATAGATGCCTTATTTGCAGGAGGATTCTCCCATGAAAGAAATAGACATAATTCCTCAAGTGGGATATTTAAATCTAGGGGAAGGATCTAAATCTCTTGGAAAATTTGTCAAGGTATGTTAGAGATGTGGAAAACAGGGACACTACAATAAACATTTTAGATCCAAAAGTGTTGAGAGAGGGAAGGGATTTGATGATGCTCCTTATATAGAATAAAAAACCTCCACGGAAGGAGGGGATGTGTAGTTGGATTCTTCAAGAAAACATGCAGATCATGAGGCATGGTTGGTCGAATCAGGTGAATCCTTTCATATGAGTCCTCAAAAGAAGTGGTTCTGTGAATATGAAAGGTATGATGGAGGTGATGTTTTCCTAGGTGACGAATCAACAACCAAAATCATAATACAAGGAAAAGTCAAGTTGAAGCTCATGGATGGAAGTATTAGAACACTCCCTAATGTTCTACAGATCCCAAGATTGTACAAAAAAATTGATTTTTGTAAGAAAAAGGAATGATGCAGGGGTAAAAACAATGTTTAAGAAATAAAACTACATGATGGTTTGAGGGGCAATGGTGTTGTTGAAGGGAGTTCAGATTGGAACTTTGTATAAGATGTTGGGAAGCACTATTAGTGATGGGTGCAACAATTCCGATTTTCCTGAGATTGGAGTCAAAAAAGGAAAATATCCTACAATATATGGAGATAAGACTATGTTATGACATCAAAGACTAGGGAATATAAGAGAGAAGGGCCTTTGAGTACTACACGGTAAAGGTATGGTTCAAGGTATGGCCAATTTCTCTCTGGATTTTGATTTATGTGAACATTTCTTATATGAGAATAAAAATAATGTAAGATTTTCCTCTGGTGCAATGAAGGAAGAGGGAATACTATAGTTGGTGCATAATGTTTTGTTTGGACTTGTGTCTGAATACATCACTGGGAAAATATGTGTACTATGTCTCATTTATAATTGACTTCTTGATACATGGATTTATTTCCTTAGAAATAAATTTGAATTCTTTGACAAATTCAAATAGTTTAAGTCTCTTGTGGAAAATCAAACATAGAAGAGAATTAAGGTGTCGAGGACAGATAATGGTGGAGAATTCTATGTAAATGAATTCGAGGAATTTTGTAAGAAGTGTAGTATAGCAAGGCAAAAGACTACTCCATACACATACCAACAAAATGGAGTTGCATAAAGGATGAACATGATGTTGATGGAAAAAGAAAGGATTATAGTCGGTGGTGTCAAGTTAGGATAGGAATTTTGGGTAGAGGTAGTGGGTATTGCATGTTACTTAGTCAATCAATCACCCTCATTAGTGTTGGATGAAAATACCCCGCAAGAGGTATGTATTGGTAAGAAACCCTCTCTTACACATCTCAAGGTATTTGTCTATGATGCCTATGTTCACATTCCAAAGGAAAACAAGAGTAAGGTGGATTAAAAGAATGAAAAGTGTATATTTATTGGTTATAAAGATGGTCTGAAAGGTTATAAGATTTGGAACCTAGAAACTAAAAAGGTAGTGTATAATCGAGATGTGGTATTTAGAGAAATCAAAGATGTTTTCAAACATGAATTCCTACCAAGGGAGGAAGAACCAGATAAAATAGAGTTTGAATTTAAGGATAATGAATCATAATTTATAGAAGAACAAGAAGAATGAGAAGAATAAGATCCTCATACTCCATTATTGAGGAGATCGGTTCGGGGAAGAATGAAACAAGAAAGGTGTACTCCATCTGATTTCTATTTAAATTTTTCTTTGTTTATCACTGATGATGATCCTAGAACTGTTAGGGAGGTAATGGATTAAAAGGATGAAAAACTATGGAAAAGGGCCATGGTTGAAGAAATGGAATCCTTGGACAAGAATGAGGCTTGGGATCTAGTGGAGTTGTCGACCAGAAAAAGTCCCATAGGTAGCAAATGGGTGTTTAAGAGGAAGTTGTGTGAAAAAGAAAAAGTAGAGATATATAAAGCTTGGTTAGTAGAAAAAGGTTATTTCCAGGTAGAAGGAATTGACTTTGGTGAAATTTTTTCTCATGTTGCAAAGTTAACTTCTATTAGATTTATTTTATCTCTTTCTTCTACTTTTGATTTTGAAGTAGAATATATGGATGTGAATATAACATTCCTACATGGGGATCTAGAAGAATAAATCTACATGAAGAATCCAAAAGGGTTTGTTGTGAAGGGAAAGAAAGAGATGGTATGTAGGCTGAAAAAGTCCCTGTATGGGTTAGAACAATCATCAAGGATGAGATATAAAAAATTTAATAAGTATATGCTGGGACTTAAATTCACAGGGAGAAAATATGATCATTGTATGTATTACATGTTAGTTGGTTTTTGTATTATTTATTTGATTTTGTATGTTGATGATATGTTGCGAGTAGGAAAAAATAAGAAGATTATCCAAGATGTGAAAAATCAATTGTCCTCTAAATTTGACATGAAGGATCTTAGTGTTGCAAATTTAATTTTGGGTATGGAAATTAAAAGAGATCTAGAAAAGAAGAAAATATGGTTAAATTAGAGGAAATATGTTGAGACAATATTGTAAAGGTTTAATGTGAAGGAATGTAAACTGGTTAGGGTTCCTATTCCTGTGGGTGTAAGTTTATCTACAGATCAATGTCCCAAGAAAAAATAAGAGGAAGAGAAAATGTATCATTGATCCATATGGATGTCAGTGGCCTCCCACCTATTACAATTGGCTCATTTTGGTAATTTTCTAGTTTGGCAGTTTTTTCCTAGTTTTTGGGTCCCTGACTTTCAGGGCCGTTTTGAGGCCCTAAACAATGTTTTTAGGGCTCGCCACAATAAATTTGTAGAAAGAGTCACAGTCTAATGGAACAATGAGTATTCCTCAGATAGACCATTCCAATGGGCTATCATGCACCTAAAACGAAGATCGTATGCAAAAGTTACAACCCTGAGTAGTTGATGTTCTAGCTTACCCCAACGGGGCCCACATGACTTTTGGCACTTCATCTCCTAGGGTTAGGTTTTTGGATGTCTAGGGTTTTATAATTCATGCTTATTGTAAAAAGGCCTTTAGAGCCTCATTGTAATCATCTTCTTGTGAATGATCACAACCCTCACATCTCTTCTTAGAGATAAACCGCCACCATTCCAACAAGCTTGTTTTCTGCTGCATTTTACAGTTTCATCTTATTTCCTTATTGAATAGAAACCAATTTTTTTGTATCTATGTTATACAGTGTTAAGAATATTTTAAGAATAATCTATAGTCATTTTTTTCTTCTCATAAAATCCATATCAGTGGTATCAGAGTGGTCTGCTCGTCATTCTTAATGCATGTCCCTAATGAGGTCAGGGTACAAAGAATTGGGTGTCGAGCTTGTTTCTCTTGAGGAAAAAAGATCTCGCATGCCCAAGCGACCTCTCATGGCAGGAGAAAAGAAAGATGACGGGACATGAGATCTTTTCAAAATATTGCTCGAGGAATACCTCGCACAACAGAGGAACGAGATGATGGATAGTTTTGTGTAAATCCTTCAACGACTACCAACAGGCGACATATCTTCCTCAAAAGGAGGCACCGCCCCTTTCAAGGTACAAATCAATTTCAATATTCCTATATTTGAAGGTCATATAGACGCAGATGTTGTATACAAATGGTTGAATCTACTAGAAGGGTATTTCTCTATCCATAACTTTTCAAATAGAGAAAAGTTTACTTTTGCGCTCCTCAAAGTTGTTCCCCATGTCAAAGATTGTTGGGAAACATTCTGTGAGAGAAAGGAAACAGAGGAACCCTCATTATTTACAATCATGGTCACCTAGGAGTCCTTCAGGGATGCTATTAAGGAACAATACTACCCTGTCGAAAGCTATGATGACCTGTAGACAAAATGGACCACACTGCGACAGGAAAGAAACCAAGCAGTGCCCCAGTTCACAAATATCTTCCATACCTTGTGCACCAAGTTGGGTATCAAATATTATGAGTTAAATCTGGTTCTCAAGTATCGCAGTTGTATTCATAGATACATCTAGGCCGAAATGGAGTTTCTAGACATCTCGTACTTGGGCACGGCCTACCGATATGTTGTCAAAATCTAGTAGAAGCTTAAAAAAAAGATGCAACAATTTGGGCCTGAGAACCCCTCACAACAAAATCCAGGAAAGGGAAGACCCAACCAGTAGAACAAAGGACAGAGAAAATATGGAAAACTTCAGGAAAACCAGTCCAAGCCGCAAGAAAAAAAGGCAACAAAAAGACAAATAATGGCACCGGGAAGTGGTACGACTTCCATAAGAGTCTCTGGCATAACACTATTGATTGTCACTTAAAGCAATCGTTGGTGGTTGAGGTGAAAGCCTCTGAATCGAAGGCAGGTTATGACTCTGATTCATAACTAGAAAGGGGGAAACATATCATCGACATGGAACCTAGTGTACCATTGTTACCACCAAGATCCATCCCGATGAACCAGATGAGACAGAGGAAGGCGAGCGTATTTTTCATTCACATATGTGGGTGAAGAGTACCCAACTTCACTTCATCATTGACAGCGGTAGCCAAAATAAACCCATCTCAACAGAGGTTGTCAAGTGACTAGCCCTGTCGACAACACTGCAACAACAACCCTACACCATTGGGTGGCTTCGCTAAGGAAGCGATCTCCACGTCAACCGACACTATCATCTGTCATACGACATCAAGCCTTTCAAAGATGAGGTAATGTGTGATGTTGCTCCTCTTGAAGTTTTTAATGTTCTTTTGGGACAACTGTATTTATGGAAATGTCATGCTATATATGAGTCTAGGCCTGATAGTGTTGTTATTACTTTGCACAAGAAATTGTACAGGATACCTGAGGCAGTCCCTCCTAGTACTATTTCCTTGATCTATGCCAAGCAATGCAATAAGGTCATCTCTCAGACCGGGAAGTTTGTCTTCTTCGTGATTCACTCTTAAAGTGAGCGAAGGATCGCAACCACATCTAGGGCCTTCACGACTGACCTCTCCACAAAGAATAAGCAAGTGGATAAGGTCATGGAATAATACTTAGATATCTTCTCCTCACCTACTGGGGTAACTCTACACTATTAGGTCAAGCATACCATCGATCTGACCCCCGATGCACCACTTCCCAATGGGCCAATCTATCGTCGCTCTCTATTAGAGAATGAGGAGATCAAGTGACATATCCAAGAACTTATCCACAAGGGGCACATACGTCCCATACAATCACCTTGTGGGAGCCCAATCGTGTTGGTGTAGAAGAAATACAGGACCTGAAGACTCTGCATTGATTACCAGGATCTGAATAAAATCATAGTCATGAATTGGTACCCGATTCCACAAATCGAGGACATCCTTGATCAACTCACGGGGGCCAAGTACTTTAGTAATAATTATCTGAAGCCTGGCTACCACCAGGTGCCAATAGAACATAAAAATGTATGGAAGACCACCTTCAAGTCAAAAAAAGGTCTTTTTGAATGGCTGGTCATGCCCTTTGGTTTGAAAAATTCTCCAGCAACTTTCATGAGGAAGATGGACAATATCCTGCGACTATTCACCAATACTTTTGTAGTAGTGTATCTGGATGACATTCTGATCTACAAAAAGACGTGGGTAGAACACTTGCAGCATATTCAATAGGTTATGCACACCCTTTGACAACACAAGCTATATGTCAACTTGGAAAAATGATCCTTTGGCATGTACAGGTTCCATTACCTAGGCTACATTGTTGATCAACACGGTGTACATGTGGATCCATCCAAGATCCAGGTCATCCATGACTGGCCAGCCCCAACCACACTCATTGAGCTTCGAAGATTCTTAGGGCTTGCCAATTTTTATCGTAGGTTCCTGTTGGGAATCTCCCATATTGCATGGGCCCTCTCCAAGTTAGCAGAGGTGGTGGTAAAGAAATATTTGTGTGGGGCATGTACCAAAAAAAAGTGTTCGATGATTTGATGCAACGCTTGTGCTCAAACCCCATACTTTCATTACCGTACCTGTAGAAACCCTTTGAGATCGATACAAATGCTTGATACTATGTTGTGGGCATCGTTCTCACTCAACACGACCACCCTGTGGCCTATCATAGTGAGATACTATCAAATATTGTCCATAAGTGCCCTACTTACGACAAATAAATCTACTCCACTGTGAAATCCTATCTCCAGTGGATACATTACATTCTTAGGAAGGAGACAATAATCCACACTGATCATAAGCTACTGTAATTCATGCAGATGCAAAGAAAATTCCAGAATGACCTCCATCAGAAGTGGTCCACATACTTGCAATAGTTCCACCTCAATATCAAGTATAAAACATGAAGTACCAACTGATTTGTTGATTGCCTCAACCGACCTCCAGTCGTGGAACTCACCACAGTGCTAGACTCTTGCAACCATGAGACCTTTAGATGGCCCCACCTTTATGAGACAGATCCTGATTTCACCACCACCTACCAAATGTTGGGTGCAAACTCAGTTGTTGCTAATTTCCATCTTCGAGACAGTTTCTTGTGCCATCTGGGCCATATCTATGTTCCATCAAGAGAGTGATTAAAGATGACTTGGGAAGCCCAATACAGTCAGGTGGCAGGACACTTCATCATCAAAAAGACAGTGGCAGTACTACAAAAAAAATTCTATTGGCTGAAACTTCGACAGGATGTGGGAAAGTATATCAAGTCCTGCACTTCCTATGTTATTTTCA
>JASDQU010710922.1:27792-40148 GCA_032191745.1 Picea mariana
AGAGAGAGATTGTAAACAATGAAGATGGTGAATAAGGAATTAGAGTTGCATCTCTAAACATGTTTCTGGTTTTCCCGTTTTGGGTTTCTAGGGTAAAATATATGTGTAATCTGTGTGTGCCATTGCATCTTTTCTGTTTTTATTAAGAATCCATTTGTAGTAATTAATTATACAAGGTTAAAATCTACAACATGTTAACACTGTCAAGACTTTCATATGGTATATTTTAAGCCCAACTTCACCTCTATTTTGTAACCCTATTTCCACTCCACTTGCACACTCATTTGTCAATATTTAACTGTTTTATGATTAATAGGCTCTTAGGGTTAGAAAACTATGTTTTGGTTATTTTTCTATGAAATAGATTAGAATGTTTGATTAAGTTTCTTTCATTTTAAATATATGTTCCTAACCTATGGTATGATGTGTTGATACCTTCCTTAGGTCAATGATAAAATTCCTAGACATTATAACATTGGTTTTAAAGGATCTTGAGCAGGAAATTCGACCATGTGGTGAATCTCATGGTTCAAGGGCACCATTACTTTGTTTTCCACTTCAGGAAGCTATTGGATTTTTTGATTCCACAGATAACTGCTTCCATGGATCATGGGGCTCATCTAGAGCATATTTGGACGGGGATATTTCTTCCCATTCGTTGTTTGGGTATCTTGGGAATACCTGAGCTTGTCAATACTATTTTGGATGGGATTCTCTTTACCCACATTGCCCACATGAGCATGGATCGATCCCTTTCATTCCTTGGATCAATTTGGGTGCATATTTTCAGTTTTTACTCTGTTTAGATAGTTGTTTCTTCTTGTTATGTAGATGTTTTTCATGGGATTCGACCCACTGTTGTATATATTATATTTGGCCCAAGAGGGCACATGAGAGATAGACATTATGTTTATGTAATGAACCTCTAAATCTCTGTTATTTTCAGAACACAAATTTCTATTGGAATAAAATCTAGTTCATTTTTACTTTGATATACAAGTTGTGAGTCCGTGTATTAATCTATTCCAAGGAATTTGACACCCGGAGCAAGGGCCCACTCCCAAGGTACCAAACTGCCCAAATTTGTTTATGTTTCAACCAAGATTTTTATATGCATGTTCTTTGATTAGATGAATGGTCAATTATTGAATGTGTTTCAGATTTAATATTCAGTTTTAGAGCATATTTCTAATTGTGGGTTGCTTAAATTTGTATTGTTATCATTCTTCTATATGTTTGTAGTTTCAAAATCCCATGGGTAATTACTAGATTATATTTCTTTCTTACATTTTGATCCGAAAATCCTTAGATGCCAATTATTTCTTAAGAAGACACTAAATATCCGACCAGATTCAAGAAATTAAGTTCTCTATGACTATTTGCAAAATATCATGTGAAAACACTTATTTATCCATAAACTTCATTATTTGATAATAACTTGTGAAAATAAGAATTCCAAAGTAGAGAGAAATAGAGAGAACAAATAACACGGCTCATTACACAGTTTGATAATGGAGTTCACCCATCTTGGGCTACGTCTCTGGGTCCACGTTCAAAAAGTGAGACAAATCCAAAATAGGAACACCTCTTGCATGCAAAATGAGACAAATATGCACTTGGCATGAATTCCCATGAATCTCTTCTATAAATTGGCACACATTTATATGCTCTTGGTGCATTGGTATGGGCACTAGTTTAAATAAGGGGTTGGGTCTAACCTCCACTTGAAACCATTGGAAAACATTAATAATTTTTTGTTGGCATCCCGTAACTATAGGCACTTTTGGCGCATTGGTTAGAGTGTTGGAATACATGGGAGGAGGTTGTGGTTTCAAATCCACATACCTCTCCCCCTTTGGCATGTGGTTATATATTTGTTGGTTATATATAATATGGTATTTTAATACATATATGTGGTGGCATACAAATTAAAAAACCTCGTGAGTATATGGAATATGGTTACATTCGATACCATGGGATCAGGGGCTATCCCTCGATCCTTTTCTCTCACTGAATATACCATTACAAAATTTGAATAGAAATTTTTCCATATGACTATCAATTCACATGCTTTGGTATATTGGTAAGTTGTTGTTGTTTCATGCATGAGGTCGAGGGTTTGATCGTTGTTAACCCATAAAATTTTGGTAAAACAAACCACCATTGATCTAATCGGGACTACCATGTGGCGGCTCCTGATTGATCTACTTGTGAAACCACTGTACGGTTGATGCCACATTTCAAAACTTGGTTGGGCCATGTAACCTGCCATATATTCCATATCATTTGCCTATTCATATATACGACCCGCCACCTCATAGTATGGTATGCCACGTGGCATGTTCTAGTAGCTACCACATCAGTGCATGAAATGTACGGATGCCATGTATCACCCTTCTAGTGGTGCCATGTGGCACCCCTTTTTTCCAATTTTCCATGATTCTTGAAAACTTCAAACGACCATAACTTTCTCATAGGACCTCTGTTTCAGGTGATCCATATGTTCTTGGAAATTTCTCGTTAAGCTCTACACAATGGAGTCATTTTCATTAGAATATGAGAATATTATTTTTTGGGCATTTAAGATCCTCCGAGATCACACCTCCCCATTGAAGAAGTTTTGGACCTACAAAAGTATGGATCTTTCAGAAACTTAGTGATGATAAGCCTTCATCACCCTTCCACATTGTTGAATCCTCTTTATTAATTATTTAACAACTTAGTTATGATAAGACTTTTTCACTCTTCCACCTTGTTGAATGCACTTTAACTGATATCCATATTGGAATTGATCTTTACTTTGGGTCTTCCTCTTGGATACAAATTTGATCTCCTTCTTGAACTTCCAAAAGGTCAAGGAAACCAATCTAGATTAGTGTACTTATGTTATCTTCTTTGGAACATGGCTCTGACTTTGGCTCTTGGAAACAACTCTCACTCTGGATTTGGCTCATGAATTTGAGTCTGGAAACAACTCTGACTCTGCCTTTGGCTCATGGATATTGGCTCTAGTTCCTGTCTATGGATCTAACTCTGGCTCATGGATACTTGATCTGGTTCCTGGCTATGGATCTAGCTCTAGTTTCTAGCTCACTCACTCCTTCATTACAAAAGTTTTCTCAATGGCTCTCTGCTCCGCAATATCTAGATCTGAATCCCAAACTCAACATTCACTCCCATATCATATTTTTCTTGAAGATAATCCATCTCAAAAGTCATAAAGACAAGTTGAATGTTGGTCTATGCCTCGCCCATTTTATCTTAATTATTCCTCTACTACTTGATGTATCTATAGGAGTCTCTAAATGAACTTCATGTTCATTTTCTCTCCATGCCCTGAAAGAAAAATCTAAACATGTTTTCCACAAAAATATATACCATTTGAATTGCTTTTTTACAAGGTATACATCTTACATGAACATGGAATTTACATATGAACATTAACATTCCATTTTAGGTTGCTTTCACAAAATAATAACCATAATTGTTCCACTGTGGACTGCTTTCTTGTAATGGAATATAAGTCTTTTAGTTGTCTTCCTCTGATGCCGACACTGAATCTGAATCCTAGAAATCACTGGATCAAATTATAAGCCATCCAAGAAACCTATATAATCTCGAAAAGTCTGGTTCATTCAAAAATTTAGTGAGGATACTTCTGCCTCACTTGTCCAATACCATCCATCCTTCTTACTTGGATAATAAGCACCTGACTCATCAAAACAATAATTAAGACTAAAACAACATTGCTAACCAAGTTGACCATTCCCTTAAATTCAAAAACTCTTCCATTCATTGTTCCATTAGAAATAAATTGAACAAAAAACCTGAATATATAGATGCGAAAGAGAATGAACCATCAAGATATTTTCCCTTCTTAATAGGAGCAACATCAGCCAAAGGATCTGTTTTACTTTCAACCATAGGCTGTAAGCATGGATCTTGGATACCAATATTAACTAGCATTTTCACATGCCCTGTAGTGACAACTATCAAATTTGTCTTCATCTGATGAGATCTCACAATGAAATCAATCTGATCCTTGAAAATATGATACTTGTTTTGTTCCATATAGAAAATGGTCTTCATGTCATACAAGTATGGACTTCCCAAAACCATCCTGCAAATGTCAAGTGGAAGCACATATGACTGTACCTCATCAATGAAAATGGATGTGATATCAAACCATAACTTGCATTATTTAGTTATCTATAGTTGAGCGTTATCAAATATCCAACCAAAACGATACGGTCTCGGATGAGGACTAGTTTCCAATCCCAAGTTATTAACAACTTGATATGAAATAATATTTACTCTTGATCCACTATCAACAAGTGTATCAATCTTATTATTCTTTGAGATAACTTGTAAATGAAACAAGTCATTTATTTTCCTTCCATCAGGGATTACATTAGCCTTTGAAGAAGAAGTATGTGAACTAGAACTAGTAATAGAAAATATACCTTTAACGCCCATAGTTGTAACTTTAGAATCTGATCCAAGATCCTAAACTATGGTTGTGGCCTTCTGTTTAACCTTGTACGTGAATTAATTTGGTAGCCTCTCTAGATGCAACTTCTAACACATTTCCTCTTCATGTCCTTTCTTCTTTCAATGAGAACATGTAGGCTTCTCTTCTTTTTTTCCCTTCGATTGCTTCTCAAAGTTATGTGGATTCTTCAACTTCTTCTCGAAGTCATGTGACTTTCCTTTTATTTTACCACCAGTTCTCTTGGCCTTCTTTCAATACTCGTACATTTCTTCCACCATGTCCTTCATTGTCATGAACATGGAAAATAATGTCTCTTCAGTGCCGAAATGATTTGGATTAGAAGAATACCTATCTTTTATTGAAGCAATTTATTTTTTTGAAATGCATGCCTCGAACCAATCTCAGGAATGTACTCTTTAATAGATCCTTAACCAAGCTTGATTTTGGACCTCGTTGTTGATTAAGGTTGGTTTTCATTGATGTCAACCGTTGAATAAATTCCGGTAGAAAATTCCGGTAGCACAAAGGTTTGGGTAATGTACCCAAGGTTGTTTCATGTATAATGATATGAGTTTTAAAATATTTGAAGGTAATACTATTCTATGTGGATAGTACATGTCATGCCATTTCTGGTGGTATGTGGAACACCACATAACTCATCACGGTTTGAGAGTTACGGCCTTACGAAGTTGGAGGACCCTCATATGTTGGCTTGAAGCCCTAAAAGGTCAAAGAAGTCAAAGAGACTGCAAATAATTAATTATTATTTAAATGATAAAGTAAAGTGACAAAGTCAAGAAGGATTATTTAAATAATAAAGTGAAGTTACAAAATAAAAGAAGATTATTTAAATGATAAAGTGAGGTGACAAAGTCAAGGAGGAATATTTAAATGATAAAGTAATGGAGAAATTTCTAATTATGGAAAGTGGTTAACCCTAAAAATGAGGAAAATAAGTTAAGTGACCTAGAAATGGGTTAAGTGACCTAGAAATAGGCTAAGTGACCTAGAATATGCTATTTGGATAGTATAAATAAGAGGCAAGGCTCTCTCATTTGATATCACACTTGAGCATATTGAATATCTACAGGTGATTGAGGTAGCCAAAGGATATCTAAGCCAAATTTTAGAGGGAAGATGAAGAAAAGAGGGCTGGAATTCAAAGGAGGATAAATTATTTTGATGATGCCTTATAAGTATGTTGTGTAACATTTTTAGATCCATTCAAAAAATATTTCGTGTGGGGCACGCTCTACAAGGTTTCTCTCTAGAATAAGCTAGAATTCAATAAGGTATGCCATTTTTTTATATAACTCCTTTTCTGAGAGGTTCCAAGTAGTGACACCTGGAGGAATTACATAAAAAAAACTGAAGAAAATTGTTTATTACTTTCATATCTTTATTCATTACAGGTACATAGTTATGATTATTTCAAGTTAGGGTTGTTGACTAATCCCAAACTAGTCATGTGAGACTAAAGAAAAGTTTGATGAAAATTCTAGTCTCTTGTTGTGAAAGTTAAGGAAGGTTTGCAGGTATGTGATCATATACACTAGGTCTATTACAAAGTTACAAATCATATTTGGATGATGAAATTGATGAGGGATTTTGGTTAAGTTACATGTTGGGTACATGGTTGAGACAAGTATTTGATGAGTTGGCACATACATGAGGTGTATAGTTGATGATGTTGGTACATATTGACACATGATTGGTACATACTTGGTACATGGTTGGATGCACTTTTTTATGGTACATGTTGATTACAAGTTGTTTGGTAAAGGTTGGTGCATGGTTGATGCACTTATTTATGGTACAAGTTGATTATAGGTTGAGGTACAGGTTGATGCATGGTTCAAGTTGATTGGTACAGGTTTACAACGGTATATCTCAGAGTGATAATGCGACAATGGTTGCATCATTCTACTTCTACTTCAGGGCGGTTGGACAAGGCAAGGACAGGTGGTTGTAGCCACCTTTTGGTTGTAACTAGAGAACATAGGGGGTTGTAACCTCCTTCTGGTTGTAGCCAGAGAATAGGGTAGTTGGATCTTCCTTTAGGTTGTAGCCTGAGAAACAAGGGGGTTGGAGCCTCATTCCAGTTGCTTAAAAAACAAAGCAAGTTGGTGCTTCCAATGAATGTAATTATTTAAGACATATAAGAAAAAGCATTCTGTGGTTTTCTCCCACTTTGGGTTTCCACGTAAAACACTCGTGTACTATGTATGTGTATGATTGTTCATTTGTTCATTGCTTATTTAATCTTCATTTATTGGATGATAATGCTACATTGATATAACACTTGGACTATATGGTTAAAAAGGATTCACTTGCTCTATTACTGATTCACCCCCCCTCTCAGTAATTCAACAATTGGTACCAGAGGAGGTTCCTTCAGAAATCAGTTTAACCACTGAAAGGTAGATCATGGAGAGCAACAAATTGTATAAAAATGGAATACCATAGTTCAATGGACATAAGTATGCATTTTGGAGCATAAGGATGAAAACATATATACATGCACATGGATTTGAAATTTGGAAACCAATTGTAGATGGATACACAACACCAACAATTCCACCAACAAATGATAAAGCAGTGAAACTTGGTCAGAATAATTCCAAATCCAAAAATGCACTTCTGAATGGTCTTAGTGAAATGGTATTCACCAAAGTTTCACATTGTAAATCCGCTAAAGAGATTTGGGGCAAACTTCAAAATATTTATGAAGGAGATTCAAAAGTTAAAGTACCAAAGATTCAAACTTATAGAGGTTAGTTCGAACAAATTAAGATGAAGGAATATGAGAATATTGCAACTTACTTTTTATGAGTTGATGAAATAGTAAATGCAATCATAGGATTGGGAGAAGAAATCAAAGGATCTGTAATTGTTCAAAAAGTACTAAGATCTCTTCCTATGAGATTTGACCCTAAAATATCATCACTAAAAGAAAGATCAGATCTAAACTCAATAAGCATGGATGAATTACATGGAATCTTCACAACATATGAAATGAGAACTGAATAGGAAAATCCAAATATAAAAGAAGCAGCCTTCAAAGAATCCAAAAAGTCAAATCCAAAGGAAGGAAAAAAGAAGAACATAGCAACAACAGTGACATCTCGGAAGATGATGAAGAAGTGGCCAACTTTGTCAAAAGTATGAACAAGGGAACCGACAATAGGTATAGAGGTAAGATTCCTTTAATTTGTTTTAATTGTGATGTTATTGGTCATTTTGCTAACAAATGTCCTTATAAGAAAAAGATAAATGATGAAGGTTACTCAAAAGGCAAACACACATATAAAAGAAAAAGAACCACAAAGAAAGTTTTCAATAAACGCTTATGCACCAAAAAAGACATCTCATCATCAGATGAAGATAAATTCAGTGACAGTGAGAGAAAAAGAGTTTTATTCATGGAAGTAGAATACTCTGATAAAGAAGACTCCAAATAAGAATATGAAGAAGCTGAAGAATAATATGAAGAAGTCGAAGAAGAAATTGAAGAGGCATAAGTTGACTACTGAGAGGAATTAATGTGTGTCATAGAAGTTATCAGAAGAGAAAAGAAGAAAAACAAGAAACTACAAGCAGAACTAGACAAGAAGACACTCAGGAACTTGAACAAATGATCACAGATTTGAAGGTTCAAATAGAAGAAGATAAAAGAATTAAAGAAGCACTCAAAGAACAACTAGAAGAAAAAGACAAGATCATTGGAAATTTAGAAGCAGAGATTGTTAGATTAAGAAAGGATCTTCAAAAGAAAAACATGTAGAACAACTCAAAAGTTTTGGATAACATTATCCGTAGTAAAAAATCTCATCATGGCAAGTCCAGACTTGGATACAATCAGACAAAATAAGGATCAAGCTCCAAAACAACAGAGCAAGAAACATATCCAAAATTCTATTCTGAAACAAGCAAGGGGGATAGGAAGATATACAAGGAAGATTGCAGAGACACTCCTCCACCGAGAAGATTCTGATTTTAGAATCAACAATCGACAAATAGGCCTCAGGAAGAAGAAAAATTTATAAGAGACCTCCTTTCTGAAGATCTTCAACTCCCATGTATCAAACTATCTTTTTTGGTTTATGTTATGCATGTAATAATTTTGGACATAATGTTGTGAATTACAGAGCTAACAACAGGAACAAAAACAACTTTGAAAGTCATACACAAAGGGGTTATCCAAGAAGGCCTAGTGAAACACAAAGAAGAAGTTACAACATGTTTGAATATTTGAGCACTGAAGTGGAATTTTACAAATGTAACAATTTTGGACACATGGCCAAAGATTGCAGAATGACAGTCCCTCCTAGAGAACTGTAATAGAATAACATCAGTCACAACCAAGAACCTCAGAAAAGGACACGGATAAGAAAGCAGGATCAATATAGAAATGAAGAATGCACACTCTCTCTATAAACTAATCAAAAGAAACGTGTTTGGTATGTTGAAAGTGGTTTTTCAAAACACATGACAGGTGATAGAGACTAGTTTCTTACATTATGAAAGGAAAGAGATGGAACAGTCTCCTTCGAAAATGATGATTCAACTAAAATCAATGGAAAAGGCACACTCTGAATTGGGAACAAGAATACCAAGGCATAAAATGTTCTACTAGTAGAAGATATGAAACATAATATTCTAATTGTGAGTCAAATGTGTGACCAAGGTCCAAGGTCATAAAGTTACTTTCGATTCACAAAAGTGCGAGATAAGAAAAGAAGGTTCAGGAAAATTGATTGCTACAATTGCAAGAACTTCAAGCAACATATATGTATTAAGTGAAATTGGAAATGAAAAGTGTTGTCTAGGAAAGGAAGATGAAAGTTGGATATGGCACAAAATAATGGGTCACATACATTTTGATAACCTTGTCAAAGTCAGCAGAAGAGAAGCAGTCAGAGAAATGCCCTGGATCACGAAACCAACCAACACTTTATGCAAGAATTGTCAACAAGGAAAGCAAACAAAGACCAGGTTTAATTCAAAGGAATATTCAACGAAAATACCACTGGAAATTGTGCATACTGATCTATTTGGAACAACTATAACAAAGGGTTTAAAACGTGAGAAATAATTTATGTTATTAGTTTATGATTATACAAGAATGGCTACAGTTTTCTTTCTCAAGAATAAGTTAGACGCTTTTGAAAAATTCAAGATATACAAGGAAATGGTTGCAAATGAAATGGATTCAAAAATCAAATGATTGAGATATGATAATGGAGGAGAGTTCACTTCAAATGAATTTATGGACCACTGCAGCAGTCATGGAATAAAAGGCAATTCTCCATTGCTAGGACATCTCAACAGAATGGAGTTGTTGAAAGAAAGAACAAGACAATACAGGAAATGGCTTGAACAATGCTAATGGATTCCAAATTGACAGATATATTTTGGACACAGGAAGTGCATACAAAATTTCACATTCAAAACAAAGAAATGCTCAGAAACAAAACTGACAAAACTCCCTACAAGCTATGGAAAGGAAGACCAGAAAATGTGAAGCACTTCATAGTTTTTGGAAGCAAATGCTACATCAAAAGGGAAGATGGAAAATTTGAAATTTTGACTCTCGTGTGGAAAAAGGAGTAATTGTTGGTTACTCAAGTACAAGGAAATCATACAAGTGTTACAATATGAGATTGAACAAAGTTGTAGAAAGCATCAATGTAACAATTGATGAAACAAGAAGACCCGAATCAAAGGAAGAAGAAAATGAATCAATGGAACAACTTTTCAAAGAAGAAGCAAAAGATGAAAAGGAAGATGAAGAGAATCTAACAGAAGAAGAAGAGCAAGCTCAGTAAGTGCCTCCAAAGACACCTAATAGATGAGTATAGAAGAATCATTCTCCAGATCAGATTATCAGAAACAAAGATGCAAGAGTTGAGACTAGAAGAAGAATCTGTTCACCAGAACAAACACACCTAGCACTCACATCTACAATTGAACGAACCTATTTTGAAGAGGCCAGAAACGATGAATTTTGGAACAAGGCCATGGATGAAGAATTGGATCAAATAAAGAAAAATGACACTTGGGAATTGGTTCCAAGACAAAAAGATAAGAATGTGATCGACACAAAGTGGGTATACAGGAATAAATTGAATGATGATGGACAGGTTACAAGGAACAAATCTATATTGGTATGTAAAGGATATCCACAGGTTGAAGGAATCGACTTTGAATAGACATTTGCCCTAGTTTCTAGAATGGAAGAAATCCAATTTTTTTCAGCTTATGCATTCTCCAAAAATATTAAAGTGTATCAGATGGACATAAAATCATCTTTTTTGAATGGGGATCTTGAAGAAAAAGTCTACATTTAACAACCAAAAGAATTTCAGTTGTCAAAGAATGCATACTATGTGTGCAAATTAAATAAGGCCTTGTATGGTCTAAAATAGGCTCCTAGAGCATGGTACTCGAGACTAAATAAATATCTACAACAGACAAGGTTCAGAAAAGGAAGTGCAGACAACAACCTCTACATCAAGGTAAGTCAAGGTAATATTTTATTAATTGAATTTTATGTTGATCATATTATTTTTGGTAGTGATGATGATAGGTTAAGTCAGAAATTTGCAAAGGATATGTAGAATGAATTTGAAATGTCATTACTTAGAGAACTATCCTTCTTTCTGGGAATTCCGATACGTCAAAGCAACCAAGGAGTTTTTATTTCTCAAACCAAGTATATCATAGAAATGCTAAAGAGGTTCGGAATGGAAGATTGCAAACCAATTATGACTCCCATGCAAACCAATTGCAAGCTAAGCAAGGATGATGATTCAAAGTCTACATATCAGAGGCAATACCGGTCAATGATTGGCAGCCTACTATATGTGATAGCATCCAAACTAGATGTAATTTAGATAGTTGGACAAGTGGTACGATTTCAAGCAACACCAAATAAATCACATGTATTAGTAGTGAAGAGACTTTTCAGATATCTCAAAGGAACAAAAGATTTTGGATTATGGTATCCAAAAAGAAAGGATATATCTCTTATTTCCTACAAATATGCAAATTGGGCAGGTTGTATTGATGATCGACGAAGAACCAGTGAAGCAATATTCTACTTGGGTGAGCGTTTAGTATCATGGCTAAGAAAGAAACAATAATCGATATCTCTATCTATAGCCAAGGCAATGTAATGTTCTCGGTGACCCATGCCGGGCCATGCCACATGAGAGAACACTTTTGTTCTCTCTACAGAACATACTGTAATATACCCAACATCCCACTAAGCTATCCCACATAAAGTTTTCAAACTGCATGCAATTAAAATTTATACACACAAAACTTTTGCATAAATATATATATAAAATGTAAAGATACAAATACATCTGTAAATGCACAAATTCACACTGAAATAATAGTAAAAGTATACATGTAGCATATATAGAAATGCCCATAAATATACATACAGTTATAACCACACATAGGATAACCCATAAAAATAAACATGTAAATAATAATGCAACATGTAAATTCATCACATAATTGACACTTGTCTTGGTAATAATATCACCAAATATGTGCATACCGTCCACGAAACTCCCAGCCTTAGACCACACTACTCATCACTCTCAGTATTGGGTCACCCTCGAGCTAGGAATAAACTCCACCTGGGTAAAGAGATTCCTAACCAGGCTAATAGTTCATAGACAACAAGAAATACTCTGTCACAGGTGCCAACTCAAACTAACAGATTATAGCCCTCATTCCCCACATGTCTGTCCCACCCAGGAAGTGTGCCCCTTCTCTGCTCAATAGTCCTTCGGCTGCCCCACTTCCCTTCTGGGCTTCAGCAACAGATCGAACATGAAGTCTTAGAGCA
>JASDQU010710926.1:7237-19237 GCA_032191745.1 Picea mariana
AATATTTACCTTGTACTCCAGCCGCTATGATCTTTCCTTCATCTCTTGAATCGGAACCAAGATCTTGTTGTACTGTAGCAACGGTCTTTGTCTTCCCCTTTCCATCGAACTACTTCAGTTTCTTTCTTGGATGCAGTTTCCAACAATGTTCTTCATCGTGACCGCCCTTCTTGCAATGAGTGCAAGATAGTTTTCCTCCTTCTCTTGTTACTATAGCGGTCTTCTTGTCCTTCCTTTTGAACTTCTTGAAAGTCTTTTGTGGGAAATTGGAAGGTTTCTTCGTGAGATCTTCTTGAACATGTTTCCCCTTGTTCTCAAGGTGAGTGGCTTGCACACAAACTTCCTCAAGACTAGTGGGGTTAAACAAGAGCAAAGTATGATGAATATAACTGTGAAGTGCGTCAATATACTTCATTAAAGTTTCATAAGAATCCAAAGGAATGTTCAATGCAAGAGCTTTCTTCCTAAATTCTTCTGTGAAACTTTGTACAGTCTGACATTTACTCTGCCTCAAAGTTTTCCATTCCATCATTGCTTTATGTAAATACCCTAATGGATAGAATTGCTTCCTTATCTTTGTTTTAAATTCTGACCATGAGGAAAGACGATTACCACACTTACTTATGTCCTGCAGCTTGCTCTCCCACCATACGAGAGTGATGCCTTCCAACCGAAGAGAATCCATTTTCACTTTAACTTCCTCTTCGTCAATATGTTGAACATGACAATATACTTCAACCTGTCGGATCTAATTTTCTAACTTTTCAGGATTAGCATCTCCATTAAACATAGGTAAAGAAAACTTTACATCAAGCTTTAATAATGGTTTCTTAAAAGAGGCTTTATGGTTAGAATGTTAAGAGTGATGAGAATGCTCAGAGGAAGAAGAAATAGAACTTGAAGGAAAATATGGAGGCTCAGGAGGATCTCCTCTAGCCCCTTGGTTTACTGAAGCATCATCATCTAGTGGTGCTTCCTCTTTCTTCCCTTTCTTCTTCATCCTCTTATCATGATCTCCATACCTTCGTTCAACCATTTCTAACATGCGATAAAACACCATGTGAAAGTTTTTCTGTTGTTCATCAAGCTTGTCCTCTTCTGCCATCTTCTTCCTTCAGGATACACGACCAACTTCAGGATTGAAAGTCTTAAGAGTTCCTTCACCCTGCTTACGCTTGGCCCTAGTAAGCATTCATACTCAACAATTCAAGTCAAAGACGACTGCTCTAATACCAACATGATCCAAGATCTTTTCATCAGATGAATTATTAAAGAACTGTATTAAATGAGCATAAACTAAAGTACAGCATAAAGAATGAAAATATCAAAATGAAAGAGACATAATCATGCAATATGAACATAAAGAACTTGATAATGGAGTTCGTCCCTGGTGGACTACGTCTCCGGGTCCTGCTCTCAAATGGGTAGGTCATTTTATTAACTCCACAAAAGAATTGGGAAAAATACATAAGTATACCTCATTCTGGATTTAAGCTACAAAATATTTGCTCATCTCAGAAAACTAACACCACCACTGCGTTCGTGGTGTTGTTTTACCTAAAAATGACTATCTCCACGCCTCGATCCGAGTCTGACACTTTCAGGTCCAAAAGACACCCCTGCCTCGGTTTTCATGCCACTGCTTATGTAATTAATGAGTGGCTCTGTATCGAAATTTGTGCCCAGTTTGCCTTGAAATCTGTCCAAAAATCCGTATAGTATAGGCACGCTTGGTCTGCCTCTCATGCTCTCTCCCGAAACATTAACCGAGCCCCCTTTTTATACAAAATTTGTGGCAGTTAGGAATAAATGTGATGGTTGGTGGAGTGGTTAGCGTATGCTATATTAGGCCATAGGCTAGAGGAGGTCCCGGGATTGAATCTCATGGACTCCACTTTTTAATACACAGTTATAACAAAATTTGGCGCGCTCGTTAAAAATAGCAGTGGTTTTAAACTGGCGGATATGCTAAATATAGTGGAATATGCCGGCTAGAATGGCAGACAATTGGTGGAGGTTGGGTGGAATACCATATATGGCAGGATTTTTGGAATGGTCATATGGTTAACACAGAACCAAGGCTTGGGTCGAAGGCCTAGCCCTTTTCTCCCCCATATGAAACATTATTACAACTTAAATTAAATTTTCGTTGTATTACAAACAAGAACTATATAGTGGTGTATTGGTTGGCGTGGAATGGTAAGGCCTTTGGGATAGAGGAGGTCAAGGGTTCGACTCCAGTGGAGTCATAAAAATTTTGGTCACCTGATAACCACTGGAGGGGTGCCACATGGCAGCCCATGACTGGGCCCATGAAACTGACACTTGTCACAACCTGATTTTCCCACGTGTCTGTCATCAGACTTGTACGACCTTGAAACGTCATACCATGCCAACTCATCTGTATGGACATGCCACATGTCACCCTTGTAGTGGTGCCACGTGTCACCTTGACTTTTGACTTTTGACCAAGTTGTACATGATCTTTGATTGCTTATATATTTTGATCTGTAACTCTATTTGATGATCCGTTTGCACCATTAGAAAGCTTGCGATGCRCTCTTCGCGATCATGCCATTTTAACTGAGTTTTTGGATTTTTTTAATTTTTTCCCCTTTGTTGTCTGCTGAAGCCATTCTAAGCATCATAATTTGCTTCTGCGAATTCTAAGTTTTTCTTAGCCTTCTCTAGATCCTTTTTGGATCACCATATATACCAATCTTCCAACAAATCTCTTCTTTGAAAGCTATTTTCTATTTATATAACAGAGGGAGAAAATTTATGAAAATAAATGAAATATGTTTCAAGACTTTGGGAATAATTAATGGAAAATTATATACTATGAGAGGATTTGGTCCTCTTTATATGAATAGAAGAAAAATAACTTTTAAAATTTCATATCAAACTTCCACCCCTTTTCCAAACGTTCATTATATTTCATAATCTTGTATCATCAAACTTAAGAATTTCAACTCAATCTTTATCAACTTCCAAAACTTGTGAATATCCCGAGTTTATTAAAATGACCAGAATATTGACTAAAATAGATTACAACTTTTAAATAGAATGTCAAATGGATGTCATGGTTGAAAATAATTATAATGTTGTAGTATGTCAAATTTAATTCATAACATGACTTTCAAAAATAACACAGAGTGTATTTAGCCATACTTATTTTTTCCCAACAGGTTTGAAATCAATTCAACCAAGCGAACATAAATATAATAGATCTTCAAAAAGTAGATTTTTTTTAGGCAAGACTTGAACTCAACACCTCATGTTTTATTATGAATACCAAAACTATTGTTAACTCATAAACTCAATCTGAAAACAATTATCTTTCACATAAGTATGAGTTCAAAGCTCAATACAAACTCAACATCGAATAAAATTTGGCATATTGTTGTTGTAAGGCCATATAAGGACCTGTCTACCAACCTAAAATCCAATTAAATATTTATAAATTCATGGGTTCAAACTTGACTTTGGCCTAGACCCAATCAAACAACACAATTTATCATATCATTGTGCATAAACTATTCAAAGACGTAAATTACCACAATATGAATGTGAGTCCAAAACCTAGAAAACTAGAATTAATGATGAATTGCACCCATGTCTTGTACTTATGGACAAAATCATTGCATGGTTTTATAAGTTATAAGGGAAAAACAGTTGGCATAACTCTTCAAAACCAACTCAAAACAATCATCATAATTCCATGAGTTCGAAACTCAATTCAACCAAAAACTTCACTAGTCGAGAAAAAACAAACATCTTGTATACATCCATTCAAAGACCCAACTAGTCATTTATAAAGTTGTGGGTTTGAACCCGACTTCAACTCAACAAAAACACAAATTTTATACACCACCACTTCAAGATTTATTCACATAAAAACTTCAAACCTAGAATTTAGACAAGACCAAGGGTCGACTCAAGTCAATGCTAGTATAGTTCATATTTTAATCAAAATGAATTATCTGGAACATGGGCGTGGGTTTGAAATTCAAAGCAACCAAAATCCACCATAATTCTCTATTGGCCACAACCAAAATGAATGATTTGTGCAAATAATTTAACAATTCGAAAACCCATTGAGTTCACAGGTTCAAAACCCAGATTAGAGTCAACATGCATTCACACGCTAGTAACTACTAATCCATTTTCCAAAAACAAAGCCAGGTTGGTATACATATAAAACTTTTCAACTTAGAAATTTTAAAATAACATGAAATCCATATCCTATAATGACCAGTGAGTTTGAAACCAAGTTTTCTTCAGTGAAGTGAAGGAAATTCGAAAGTTGATATGCCATACAACAAGCAAACTTTACAAGAACTTGAACGAGGGTAGAAACTCACCATGATATCATATGGGTCTGACTTTAACAACCGAAAAGGATAAATGAAAAATGGAATAGTGCATGGAGGGAGACAAAGATTCATCACATAGTAGCTATCTTGTTTTCTTTCTCAACACAAAACCCTTGAACCATTTATCCATTAAGAGAGAAAAGATGGGGCAAAGAGAAGCATACTCAAAAAATAGTCAAGAAAAGATCCATTAATAAACTATTATAGTGCAAAATGTGTGCAAATGATGCTCAACAAGATGATATTTTCATACCTAGGCTTGAGCGCTTTTATACCAATGCTTTATGGGTGAAAACAGTTGTTGCAACTACCAGGAAAAAAATTTCCACACCAAGCTCAAGTTCTGCCTTTCTACAACAACAATAAAGTGAAATGACCAATACCCAAGGAAAAATGGAGGGTGGTATATGCAGGACTGTGGGATTAATTACCACGTTCTTGCAAATTAATTACATTTCCATCCCATCAGTTCAGGTTCCCAACATAACTCACAAGTGTGTGCTAGTCATCACTTCAAACAACTTGCATCAGCCATCAACATATACATAATATGCTATATTAACCAATCAAGGGATGATAAAAAATTCCATGTAATCACATAACCACACGTTATAACAACCCTCTACTCATGGCCATCATTACTTGTCACTTCATGATAATGGTTAATCATATGAATAAGATAGGGTTTAATCAATTACATTTTCAATGGTATGCCATGTACATCAAAGTTTCATGCTATGTAATAATGAAGACTTTGTACTATTCAAAAAACATATGCACCACTTATATGTCAAACCATTTTTCCCTTTGACTCGAAACTTATGTTATTTCATAACATAACCTTTTGTTGCAACATATAACAAATATGAACATATTAACATGATACACCATATTTTATAGTGAGGTATTGTGTATGAGAAACCCATGTAGTATAAAAAATCATGCCTCCACCCATTACAACTCATCCTTATTTGCATGTATATAAGGTGTAAAGTTCATAAAGAATGATTCCAACCTTTTTTTGTATGTGCAATCAAGAATAATGCAGATCAAATAGTTTTCAAGTTTCATAAGTACTATGTCAACAAGATGAATAATGGTGAGAAGCAACCATCACCGCTAAGAATTAAACTAAAGTGCATCAATCCATGCCAAGAATCATGTCATAAATTTTTGAACCTTCATCACAATACCATTGATGTAGATATGTATGTATGTTGAAGGAAATGCTTGAAAATAACATTTAGATGTTTTCTTATTGGGGACCCCACCTATTAATATTGTATCATAGTATAAGTAAATAGGCCTTGCAATCATTTGCATGATTTTATAATAGGTGACAATGACCTAGAGGAAGTCAATCTTCCAATGATGTGACCAAGAGGGAAAATAAGATAGAAAGGGTAGAGAGAAGGAATACAAGACACTACCTCGAGAAAACCTGGGTAGGCGAAGAAGAGAATGAAGAGAGGCAAGGAGGAGAAAGAGGAGAAGTGAGAATATTGTTGATTTCCTAAGGAATACTAACATCAGAATGCCCAAGTTGGCCCCGTAAAGTTCCTCTTTCAAGATGGAGGTTCAATCAACTTAGCAACCTCAAGCAATCGACAAAAAATAGAAACAACAGACAAGGCTTGCCCTAAGAATACAAAGGATGAGTTCAAGGGGATAAGAAGCAAGATGAAAGGAGAAGAGAAGAGAAAAAAGGGTCCTCGTAAGAAGAAAGACCTAAGGTAAACATATTTGGTGAGCTACTTTAATGGATCCTATAATGAATATAAATATATAAACATCAATAAATAATAAGAACAATAATTAAATATAATTAAAATGAAAGGACACATCCTATATCAAGGACATGACCTACCAAGGGACATTTCCCCTCATCCATTATGACTCGACAATGATACAAGTACACAATCTGACATTGCATCATCACCCTATTTCTCATTAAATATTAAATATATTTATTACTTGTCCTATATGGATTTTATTTTTTTAACCAAAATTGAATTTTGCATTATATATATGAAAAGTGGCTTGTTGCACCAAGGCTAGCAACGATTACATAGATTCCATATTTTGACTCCCACAAAACAAAGTATAGTTCTAGATTGTTATTTACATACCAAAAAAGAGTTTCTAAACGAGAATTCCAAGTGATTTTGCTTGTATCCTGTGTAATACACTAACACAAAACATAAATGACTCTAAAAAACATTCATATTGTTTTACATTTGCACATTGTTTTGATCTTCCCACTCCTCACCAAAGTGATGGGTGCTTGCACCTTCGATTTCCATGGGAACTTAATTCTGGTACATTGTCTTGGCCTCTACTCCCCCCCTTTGGTTATAGCTTTGAGTTCCCAAGTTATTTGATGCCAGGGAGATATTATCCACCTGTCGAACTAATACCAACTCCTAGAGTCTGCTATATTCTGCTTCCAACAAGTCAATCCAACATTTTTTTATTGAGAAGAAGGATGGAAAAATTAGCATTCTGAGATATACCGGACTACTCCAATTCTTCCACCTTGGAGGTGATGACCAAGATATCAATTTTGTTGGCTTGTGCTATCTCCTCATGTCTGCACAAGACTCCTTTAAACTCTCGAGCATCATCATAATCCATTGTTGCACTACCGACCCTTGCCACTTTCCCAAAAAATGTAGACAGAAATAACATTGACTCACAAAACCATGAACCGAAACTCAAGTTTGGAGGAAAAAACCAAATTATTTTGGTTTGGATGGCTAATTGTTCTCCACACAAGAGTGACTCAACAGGAAACAAATTTTGAAATATAGATATATAATCCATGACCAAACCAACATGAAATTGAAAAGGAAACCCCTCTATATCTGTTGTTAACATCCCTAGACACACCTTAGTTGTCATGCCATGGACCCACCCTTGCCAAAACTTTGGAATCCCACACTTAGTCAAACAATTATGGAATAAATCCTCCCACTTCCAAGCCACATTTCTACAAAACTAGGGCAGATCCTACCCATAGATTTTCCCATATCCTTTGCTCCTCTCGATGTTGACGTATTCAAATCATTCAAATGATGCTAGTCTAAATAAATGAGAGTAGAATTTCTTGCTCCTATCGTCCCTTCACCACCTACTCGTCTTACGCGACCTCAGGGGAAGCCACACAATTTTTACTTTGGTTGTGATCCACTTGGCCATTATAAAGTTGATTAACCTCCTACTAAAAAGATGATTAGGGATTGTGGAATAGTTATATTCCCCATTTTTCATAACGGTCCTTTGATTCAATGATGTTGCAAGTTTTTCCCATGCATCCACCTCTCTATTCAATGTCCTCTTGATGTGAAAAAGAGAGACCTTATCAAACTGAGATAAAATATGTTGGATTCATGCCACAATGCCTTGAAGTTGATTCCCTCTAAGGATCGCTTGGGTGATTACTACCCAAATGATTAACATCGAGTCCCCAAAGACATGGAGGTCTTGATTCCGTAATTTCTAGTGATGTTAAGCCCACGCCACAACGAATAAGATTCAATAAGATTATTTGTCACATTCCCTAGACCCCAAGCATAGTGCACAATCTTGTTCCCCCTAGGATTGTGGAGACCCCCACCTACACCTACCTCTCCTTGTCATGTATGGATTTTAACCTAATATTATTTTTACATTGTATATTCAGTAAACGAACCTTGTTCATATTCAATGAATTAAATTTGTCCATTTCATTTGGTATCAAAGCTACATTTATGATCCAGCCCTTCTCCCACACATATTTTTTAGACTTTGTTTGATATGACTTTTGACCACATCCATTCTATCAAAGTTTCTTTCATTCAAGTACTTGACCACAATAAGCCCTTGGCCATTTTAAGTTTAGATCTTTCATGAAAGGAGAAGTATTTTCCCTACAAATACCAAAGATCGGATCAAAATCATGCTAAAATAATTCAAAGGGGAAATCTATATATAATTCAAAAGAGTCTATCTGTAACACAAAAAAATATATATAAGTCGCCAAACTTAGAATCTCTAACAACCACAATATTGTATGAAGGGAACAATTAAAAATATTACTATGAGCAGATTTATCCTCAATTGTGGTTAACTAGAATCACAAACATTCTATGCTAGAGAGATGTTAAGCCCACGCCACAACGAATAAGATTCAATAAGATTATTTGTCACATTCCCTAGACCCCAAGCATAGTGCACAATCTTGTTCCCCCTAGGATTGTGGAGACCCCCACCTACACCTACCTCTCCTTGTCATGTATGGATTTTAACCTAATATTATTTTTACATTGTATATTCAGTAAACGAACCTTGTTCATATTCAATGAATTAAATTTGTCCATTTCATTTGGTATCAAAGCTACATTTATGATCCAGCCCTTCTCCCACACATATTTTTTAGACTTTGTTTGATATGACTTTTGACCACATCCATTCTATCAAAGTTTCTTTCATTCAAGTACTTGACCACAATAA
Organism: Picea mariana; assembly: GCA_032191745.1. Lineage (NCBI taxonomy): Eukaryota > Viridiplantae > Streptophyta > Pinopsida > Pinales > Pinaceae > Picea > Picea mariana. The sequence continues at coordinate 16,105 of JASDQU010710926.1, forward strand.
GCCCTTGGCCATTTTAAGTTTAGATCTTTCATGAAAGGAGAAGTATTTTCCCTACAAATACCAAAGATCGGATCAAAATCATGCTAAAATAATTCAAAGGGGAAATCTATATATAATTCAAAAGAGTCTATCTGTAACACAAAAAAATATATATAAGTCGCCAAACTTAGAATCTCTAACAACCACAATATTGTATGAAGGGAACAATTAAAAATATTACTATGAGCAGATTTATCCTCAATTGTGGTTAACTAGAATCACAAACATTCTATGCTAGAGAGAATTGACATTAGAACATATGGGTGCATATCAATCACGATGGTTGAAGGGAACAATAAAATCATCATGTAAATATGTAGGGATATTTTGCCAGCAAGATAACAACCGTCAACGAAAATTTGTCACAAGTTCGTCAGGATTTGTCACCAGCATACATAATTGACTACACCATTGATACAACCATCGACATTTGCTGCTTAACATGGTTTAATAACAAGGTTAAGTTTATTGCCACATATTCCTTAAACCGCCATTTTTAGTTGCCAAACTAAATCGATTTTTTTTTTGGAAAAATTGGAATTATTTAAGCACATTTGCATGACCACTAATTAAGAGATGCATCTCGTCATCCATGAGCTGAAATTTGAATTACCACATTAAATATTTTTTTAAGAACCAACAAAAAAGTAGTATTGAGGCCCTATTATAATTAGTGGAATAAAAAATATATAAAAAGGGTAAAGTCCAAGGTTTAAGTGAAAAGTATCATAAAAATAATCCCCTGTTCCGATCAAAGGGAAAAAAGGGGTCAATTCAAAGTTATAAGAGGGATTAGTCAAGTTATTTAATTCACAAAACAAAATGGAAGGATAATAATGAAAAAATAGAAAGATTTACAAAAAAAATAAAAATTGTTGTTTCAATGCTACTTAGAATAAAATGGACACTTGGAGGGAAAGATATTACTATTTCTATTGCTCCTGTATAATGTAATAATTATGTTCATGCCAAATTTGCTAACCAGTTATCGATTCCTAAGTCAAATATAATTGAAAAGCTATACTTTTGGAACAATAAAATATATGATAATCGATTAACCATTGAACATTGGAGATTATATTTTTGTATCACAATTCATTGTTAGATCCTTGTGGAGTAGTGACAGTGGCATAATTCTAGGTTCGACCTGGATGGAAACACTAGGGAATTTCATCTTAAACACGAAGAAGAAGTTTTTGGCATTCTCATATAAGAAGAAGAAGATAAAATTATATGATGTTACATTAGAGTCATATTTGTTCGACAAAATAGGGTGTTTCCTCACATGGTGAACACCTTAAGAAACCATTCACACAACTAGATCAAAGATTAGTACACCAATGTATTATGTAGTTAAAACCCTCAAAGAGGGAAATATTTCATGGCCCCAACCAATACAACCACTTGAGGCAACATATTAGTGCAAAAGAAAAATATTGTTGTTATGCACTTGGTTATGTTATATTGAGCAGAAACAAGAATATCACAAAAATTACCAACGAAACAACAAAATATAGAGAATATCACAACAAAATGATACCTTTATTGAAACAGGAGCAATGTTCACCTGCCTCTTCAAGGGGGAAACCTTCATCATAGAAGTGCTCTATTACAATAATTCTCAAGAAAAAAATTCCCATGCCCTCGACTCCTATTTATACTAAATCTATCTACCCAAAGAACAATCTAGAGGAAATATTTCTAGAAGCGGAAGATTCTATTAGGTATTCTTACATTTGACTTGTTCACCTTATTAGTAGGCCTTATTTATTAATATCAGAATTTATTACATGGAAAATATATTATTCTACCTATGTGAGGGGTTAGGGAGGTTAGGTCCCTAACATGCCCTCCCCCTAAAAAATAACCTTGTCCCCAAGGCTTGAGATGAGGAAATTGTTGCAGAATGGTAGTCGACTCCCAAGTGGCATCTTCTAGCTGTGTGTCCTTCCACTGAACTAAAACTTCCTTGATATTGCATTGGTGGAGACTACGCTCGTGCTAGTCCAAGATTTCTTGTGGCTACAACCAAATGGAACCTTCTTCATCCAACCCAGGTAGACTAGTCTGAGTCTGGCACCTAGTGCCGAGCACTTTATTTAAGTAGGAAACATGAAAAATATGATGGATCTTACAGTGACTGGGAAACTCTAATTGGTAGGCCATTGGCCCCACTCTCTTGAGAATACGAAAAGGACCATAAAACGACATGTTCCCATTCAACAAATCCACATTCAAAACGACCATTTTCTACTTGTTGTTTCATGTGATTCTGATCCATGACCAAATTTTCTTTGAGAGTACGAAGAATGTCCATGTGGACTATAAGAGTTTGATCCACCTGCTGAACCTTCGAGACATTGAGCATGTATGATAGAACTGAAGGTGGATTTTTTCCATAGACTACTTCAAAAAGATTCATGTGAGTGGCGGTATGGTAAGAGGTGTTTTACCACCATTCAACGAGGGGTAACCACCGAACCCACTAATTTTGTCTATCAAATGCAAAACACTTGAAATAGGTTTCCAAACACTTGTTGAATGCTTCAGTTTTTTCATCAGTATGAGGATGATACGTTGTGATGAAATGCAATTGGGTTCCTTGGAGTCAGAACAATTATTGCCAGAAAGTGTTAGTAAAATTTGGATCATGGTTAGAAACAATAGAATGAGGCATGCCATGGAGTTTGAAGATGTTATCCATAAAAAATCGAGCGACATTGGATGTTGTGAATGGGTGTTGAAGAGCACATAAATGAGCATATTGGGAAAGATGATCCACTACTACCATGATGACTGACTTATTGCATGATTTAGGTAAGCCAACAATGAATTCCATAGAAATATATGTCCAAATAGTAGGTGGAATCAAAAGCGGTTGGAGTGTGCTTGGAGCTTTGACTGTCTCTCCCTTATTGTGTTGAAAAGTATCACATTCAACCACAAAGGTGTGGATGTCATGTTTCATACCGTCCCAGAAAAAACAACATTTGACCCACTCATAGGTTTTGGTAAAATAAAAATTCCCAACAGTAGGTGAAGCATGAAACTCAGAGAGCATGGTGGACTTAAGGTTCGATTGTTTGCTTAAATG
>JASDQU010710927.1:6614-27716 GCA_032191745.1 Picea mariana
GGGTCCAAGAGCCCTCCCTTGGAGGAAGAAGGGACTCATAGTCCTCTTTCTTCTTGGTGTTTTCTTTCACTAATATAAACCTTGCCATTGGTGACATGAGTCTTATTGGTTTTTTTGTTCTTATGTCCTTATGCTCACTAGTTTAGTTGTTATTTTATTTCTTAGTTTATTTCTTAGTTGTTATTTTATATTTCTTTCTCTAACCCTTTTCCTTACAACTGTCCTGCTTAGCAAACCCAACTAAGCTTGCAAGCACCTCTGTTTTTCTCATCTAGGTGGCAAAAGAGGCGCAACAGGGGTTTTGCGATTTCACGAGTCGGGACTCCCTGTCTCATGAATCCTTCACTCTTGAACTCCTGGTTGCCGAAATGCCGGAAAGAGCTTAATGGCTCTGGCTCATGCTATTCCTTTGAACGCTTTCAAGGTTTTGCGATTCGGGGAATCACGATGTAAGCATCCCGCTCCTTTGTCTTTCGAATCCCCGGTTGCCGAAATGCCAGAATGTCTTGGCGTTTGTTCTTTTGGGGTTTCATGATTTGGGGAATCAAAATGCAAGGGATATCTTTGCCCTTTGGAATCCTCGGTTGCCGAAATGCCGAAATATCCTAGCGCCTATTCTTTCGGGTTTTTGCGTTTCACGAAATTTGGGTGCAAGGGATATCTCTGCTTCTTGGAATTCCCAGTTGCCGAAGTGCCTAAATGATGAAACACTGAAGTGCCTTGACGTTCGATCAATAGCTCACAATAACCCTTGAGATATACGGTCCATGTCCGGCCTCGCTATTTCGCGATTCAGGGTTTTGGGAGACAAGGACCTTTGTCTCCACTCCTTGGAATCCACGGTTGTTGAAATGCCGAAATGCCGAAACACCGAAGTGCCTTGGCGTTCGATCAATAGATCAAAATAATCCCTAGGATCTACAGTCCACGTCTAACCTTACTATTTTGCTATTTCACGATTCGGGGTTTTGGGAGACAAGGACCTCTGTCTCCGCTCCTTGGAATCCCCGGTTGTCGAAATGCCGAAAAGACGAAATGCCAAAATCTCGAGGCACTTGATAAATTTCTCACAACGCCCTCCATATCTACGGTCATATCTCTTCCCCATCACTGACCTCCTCGCAACTCCACTTGATCCAACGGCTTGCGGTATTTCACAACTCTCCTCGAGAGTTCTCCACTGTCCGTTCAGATCTTCGAGATCTCCTCTCTTGCATCTACACAGTGTTAAAGTCTGTTCTCCTACCTCAAATTGGACGGTCCATGGTATTCTCCACCGTGATCCAACGATCGATGACGTTCTTCCTCTTGAGCTTTTACTCACTCTAGACTTAGAGATTTTCTAAGTCTTCGAAGTCTCGGCCTTCGCTTCCTCCTAGGAGATGGGTTTTTCTGGATCTCAATAACGCTTCTCTGAAACGTTATTCCTCTTGAGCTTCGCCTTGTGTAGGCCTTGAATTCCCACACCCTCCTTGTGTCTAAGGGATTTTGATAACTCATATCCAAGGGGTTTCTCACAGAGAGATTCCTCTTGATCTTCTGGTATTCTCTCCTCGCTCGATGCACACCTTGTAGAGCTTCAATGAAGAGAAACAATTGAAACTGGAAAAACTCACAGTTCCATCCACTTGTTCATGTAAACAAAAATGACAAGAAAATGCACATAGCCCTCACACCATACATTTGGATCAATTTTCCATTCTGTTATATTCACAAGTTCCCAATGGATACAAAATACATTCAAAATTACAGTAACTTAAAACACTGAGATCTCCTGCTAACTCGCAGTTCTCTCTTACAACTAGTTTCTCTCTGTATTGCAGCTCTCTCTAACTGGGTGTTCCAACTTCTACATAACTCAAAAATGTTTCTAGGGTTTCCCCTGGCTACTTGCCTACTCTAAAATTCATCCTACGCTATCTTAGTTCAGTTGCAATCTAGAGCCGAAGTGGAAACTCCTGCTCTGTTTACAATTTCAAAACTTGCCTCAAAGGGTAAAATTCGGCACCAGTTCAAGCATGCCTCCAAAGGTGAATTCCGACACTGAGTGGAGGCAGATTCTAAAATCGGTTGTAACTACCCATGTTGAAGTTTTGGAAGAACTCTCACATGTTGAGTGGTCCAGCCTCTTTGCACTTGCCAACGATGCTCCTGCATCATGTACTTACAAAAGCACAAAAAAAGGAAAGTTGCTGACGGAACACACAACTTTGGGTAAGTTAACTAAACCTTTCAGCCATGCATGGCCAGTCACTCGACCAAATACCTAGCTTCTTCTAACCTATAAAAGAAGGGTTAGGGGTCCCATTCGAAAGGAGGATAATAATAGTAAATAAACTATACCCGATTGAGCATTCCCTTTGTCCCAACCTTTATCCATCCTTGTGCAAAGAGAAGTATAGAGCAAAGCAGTTGGAAGACAGTGGAAGAAGAGCTCAGGACCAGGATCGAGGAGCAGTAGCCAACTTTATCATTGTAAGGTATCATTGTGAAGTTAATAAAAGAATTTCTTTTCCCGTCCTTCCATATGAGATTGTCATTATTGGAATATTGATTGTATGCTTGATTAAATCTCTAACCCGTTAGTTCATAGATCAAATTAAATATCCAACCCGTTAGTTCATAGATCAAATTAAATCTCTAACCCGTTAGTTCATAGATCAAATGCACGTGGAGTTCTTTGTTTGTCTTTAGTGAATGTAGGTCAGCATTGGGAGGAGAGTTGTAGTCAAAGAACGACCAAGCGCGAAAAGGGATCGACATCAAACACGAAAAATAAGGTACGTCAACTTGATCTCTTGAGCCTTGTATTTACATATGAGTAATGGGGGTCTAGGCATGGGATGATGGTAAAAAGAAAGAATCTTTAGGTCATTTCTGCATGCATGATAAAACCCTTAGTGCTAGTCCTTAGGAGGGATTTCCCACCCACAACACGTATGTACTTTTGTTGATTACATTAATAGAAATACTCTCTTCTCGTCCAATTGATATCTTGCAAATATTTGTCTTGCTTTCCATGGGCGTGTTTTTTATGTATGTTAATGGATTATGCTAATTTATAACCTAACATTATATATCATTACCACATGCTTGTGTATCTTGGTTGTTAAGGACAAGTTGCAGGTATAAATATTTGGGTTGTGTGCTCAACGATGGTCCTCTTTGGACATCCAGGCGACGTAGGCTTCTAGCCTTTTCTTATTAGCATTTCATTTCTATAGCATACTTGATTAGAGTTGAATTTTGGGTCTCGTTTTGTTAGTTGTGGTTTTCCCCTAACCATAGAGAGATTTTCCTCATAACAAAATTGGTGACTCCGCTAGGGAGATCTCCTTTTTGGGAGTATTGGGTGTTGTTTTTCCTTGATTTTCTCTCTGGTTAACTAATTTTCTCTGTTGCATGTTGCTCGACATCTTATATTTTTCATTATATCTTAATTTTTTGGCTTAACCCTTGCTATGCTGGTTCCTATGAACACTTTTCTCATGACAAACCTCCCTCTATCTTCTGGCGTTCCATCCAGAGGGAGTCAATTTTATAGTATGGGAAACCCATTTCATGAAGTTCCTTTGTCTGGGGGCAACATATATCCTCACATGAGTAACCCATGTCATGTCGCTTTCTCCTCACAAGTGACTTCCTCGGTGATGATTCCATTACAAACTTTTACGAATCAGTTGGGAGGAGGATACTATCTTATCAGGTAGGGCCATGGTGTATACCAGAACCCTACTTGGCCCATGATCTCTCAAAACCGATCTTTCCCGGGACCATGGTCTCAAATGCTGCAACCAACTAGTGCAAGTCATGCTGGAAGCACAAGTCCAATCACTGTGAGTCATACTGGCATTAATTCACCAACCTCTGCAAGTCATGTTGGAGACCTGAAACCAAGCTTTGTTGGTCATGTTGGAGACTTGTCACCAACCTCTACAAGTCAATCCGAGGAAAAGAAAACATTTGTTGTAATTCATGTTGGGGGCACAACTCTAGTCACTGCTAGTCAGACTATACAAACATCACCAACCTTTGCAAGTCGTGTTGGATATTAGCTACTAGCCTTTGCAAGTCATGCTGGGAGAATGTCACCAGCCACTGCAAGTCATGTTGGGGGAATTGATACGATTGAGAAGACTAGACATATAGGATGTAATCCCAAGTTCCTTTGTAGGATTTATAAAGGAAATCACCTAACTCATTTGTGCCCTGCTATTGCAGTGGTATGAGAAGCACAGTCCTTGTCTAGTGGCCCTCTGGGTTCTGAGTTGTATTTGGTTTCCCAAGATTCTAATCCTTCTTTGGTTGATACAACGGTTGTGCTGATGCAATCTTCGACTGATACCACTCCTATTTTTGGGAGTGATGCATCTATTGACCATGTTGTTTCACATCATGTTCAACCAGTGGTCGTGTCGATGCAATCTTTGGTCGACACCACTCCTGTTTTGGGGAGTGATGTGTCTCTGAACCATGTTGTATCACATCCTATTCAACCAATAGTTGAAGACGTGGTTGTGTCGATGCAATATTTAGTTGATTCCACTCTTCTCTTGGAGAGTGACACGTCTAAGGAAGTTACATTGCCAATGTAATCTTCGGGCAATATCACTCCTCTTTTGGGGGGTGATGTATCTTTCGACCATGTCCTTAGCATTTCTATTTATGTACCTTATGAATAAAGGAGTATTCCACTCTCTTTGAGTATGCTCCCTCCAAGTCTTAGGATGGTTTCCTTTGATTAGAATGATCCTATAGAGCCTTGACTTCCTTCTTCTGCACCCTTCCAGATAAGAGGTGTTCTTCGATATATTGTAGATGAAGTATCCTCTGCAAGTATATTATCCTCCTCAGTTGGGAAAGCTTTGGGTTTTCCCAAGCTTGTGTCAACTACCAGTGAGTTTCTAGATTTCGATAGAAGACCTGCATGGGAGCCTTGGCCTCCCTCGTTATATGTTTCTTAGAATAACATCATAGAGTCTTAGTTAATCTCTTTTCAGACTCCAAAAAATAAAAATATAGCCGAGTAAACTTGTCTCTTTCACAAGTCTTGTTAAATGGTATTGAAAGTACGTCTATTTGGTATAAGTTTAACCCTTTTCTCGACCAAGTAGACTACTTATGAAAAAGGAATACTCTAGTCACCATTGAATAGAAGAGTTCTCCTGGGTATTATTTTATATTTTTTTGGGCCTAGGGAACTAACATCTATGAAAAATGACACTTATTGAGTCAAGTTGTAATTGCATCCCATTATCTTTCATGCATTGTTGAGCCTAATGTTAGCTCCCGCTTTCTAATTATAATCCCTTTTTCCCCAACAATTCTCATCATTAACCAAGCAATACCTTTCATATATCCTTTGCATCTTGACACCCTTTACCCATAGAGGAAACATCCCCCCAAGTGTCCATTCCCCCGCATGCATTCCCTTGTATTGAGCATATGTATGTTCCACTGCTTAGAACTAGTTTCTTATTTGTGACACTCGTTTCCTCTCCTATATCATAACATTTCTTTAACTATGAAAAAACCAAAAAAAAGACGTGCAGGAAAAGAATATTATGTCCTATCGACAACAGTCGTGTCGCCTTTGAATAGAGCACAAACTCCTGAGTCCATTTCATCCAAGTTTTCGGTTTAGCACGATCTTAGGAAGCTAAGATCGTTACTTAGAGTCTACTCCTTTGACAGATTATTCTTCTAGTCCCTATGGAGAGTTTTTTTGATCCAGGTGGATCCAAAACCGGTAGAAAATACTCAAATGTAGGAAAGGAGGATCTAGGAATGACCCAGAAGTCTCAGAAGGGTCCTTAGGTTCAGAAAATGCTTAAAAATAAAAGTTCTCAAAATTGGATGAAACCAATGCCATTGCATCTGGCTCGTTCTCTCGATTTCGGACATATATTTACTTTCTCAAATGGATCTCGTATGAAGAAGTTATGACACTTTGAAGTTTTTCGAAAAAAAAAAAAGAGTCAAATAGTCAACATGCCGTACTGATGATGTCAACAGTACAGATGCTGACCTCAACATGACATGTGATAGCCTAAGGAAATGACATGTGGCAGGCCGTATGGATGATGAAATCATCAGGGTGATGTGTTGTCATCCAATGAGAGGCTGACATGTGGCCCAATCAGGAGGCGCCACGTGTCACCTTCTAGAAGCCCAACAATTTGGAGGATTCAACCAAATCTGGCGGTTATCATCAAATCTGGAGGAGGTTTGCTAAGTTTGGAGAATTGGTTAGCGGTTTTTCTTATTTAACTGGGCATGCAAAACGAGGCAGGGGGAGTTGGCAGCCGCTGCATTGGAATCCATGCCAGGAGGTGTCCCAGGCGATCTGCTCAGAAATAGATCGACTTTATACTCAAAAGTTGCAGAATTTCGAGAGGATTCTGAATATGCTATCTATTTCTTCATTAGAGTAGATGAAAAGAAAAGTGCCTCCAGAGACTGGCACAAATCTTGAGGCCGTACAGATTGTACAAATCAAAGGTAGATTTTGGGAATTGTGCCAAGAAGGGCATTCTGAGTCCAGTTCAGAAATAGATCGAGTTTATACTCAAAAGTCTCATTTTTTCGCAAGGATTCCAAATCCAGCTTCAGTTTTTGTATTCAGGCATCCAAACAGAAAAGTGCCTCCAGAGCCCATTTGAGCGAGCCAAGCATACTCGATTTTACAGTCAAAAGTTGCATAATGACGTTTTCCAGCCACCTATGATGTTTGTTTCTGCCCAGAATCACAGATCTGAAAGTTGGTTTTTGGGAGCTCTTATGTAAGCCTTTTCTTTGTAATTTTTAAGCATTTGAGATTAATTAAAGAGCGGTCTCACTGTTGGAGTGGACCCAGAGACGTACCTAGGAAGTCTGGTGAACTCCATTACCAATTCTTGTTCATAGATGGTTTGCTTACATGTTTATGTGCTCATGTGCTTGATGGATGTTCTTTAATTTTGCATTACAAAGATGGTTAACAGTTAAAAATTCACATGCAAATAATGGTTAAAATATCTTGAATTTTAGATCAAGTTAAATTTCAGATCAAGTTTGGTATCAGAGTGAAGTTAACCATTTGCTTTGTGAGTTGATGTTAACAAGATCCAAGCTTCAACATGGTGAAGGAGAACTTGAAGAGTTTGATCCAGAGATTGGTTCAAGAAGAGGAAGGATGTCTTCACCAAAAGGAGAAGTAACAACTTCTTCTATCCCTTCTGAAGGGGAATTTCTGAAATCTTTCATGAGAATGTAAATGATGGTAGAGGAGCTCTATCAAGATCAAAAGAAAGGTGAACAAGGTGGACCATCTCATATAGAAGATAACAAAGAAGGAGGTGGTGAGGAATTCCCTAAAACCCCACCAACATCTCCATCTTTTCTTGATGGTTCTATTCCTTCTCCATTTGAAAAACTAAAAACAAAAGTTGATCCTAATATGCCTCATTTAAAGCTTTGTATTAAGTTTGAATTACCTATGTATAATGGAGAGCTTAATGCTGAAAAACTGGACAATTGGATCCATCAAATTGAAGTTTATTGTAGGATTCAAAAGTTTACTGAAGATGCTATTAAAATTCAGTTGGCTTCTCTCTGACTTGGAGGGACTGCTCTCATTTTGTGGGAGAGTAGATCTCAAGAGGATCTTGCCACAAAAGACAAAATCGTTTCCTCTTGGTATGGGTTCACTTTAGCACTTAAAAAACAATTTTATCCATTAGGGTATATGCAACAAGCTATGATGGATTGGCAGAATTTGAGACAAAGTAAGGGACAAAGTGTGCAAGAATACACACAAGAATTTTGAAAAAGAGCATTGGTACTTGGTATACCTCTCTACACTCATGAAACTCTTCTCAAATATATAGGAGGATTGCATACTTATTTATGCCATATGATATTGATGTTTAATCCGACTAACCTTGATGAGGTGTGTGTTCAAGCAATTCACATTGAGTCAAAAGGGAAGAGTGTTCATGATGTTTCTTCAGTTGAATCTGTCTAGGCAAAAAAATGCAAGGAAAAACAGAAAGTTAAACATGTAGCTACAATGAAGAAGGGAGATGAGAGACCTACATGCTCGCATTGTCAAAAGAAAGGGCATGAAGAGGCAAAGTGTTGGAAGATACATCCTGAAATGAAACCGAAGTGGTTTAAGGATTGGAAGGGGAAGCAAACAACCACGGTTATCATTGAGGACCTTGGATCAGATTTCGAGGACGAAACAAAGATAACAATCGTAGGTGTGAAAGGTAAATCTATTGTTGATAATGATGCTAACATTGGTTCTTCATGTGCTTCTAATTCTAAAGATGATGACAATTCTAAGGATAGAAAGAAGAATGCATTGTTTCATATAAGAGTGATTACAAAACAAACAAAAGTCGACACATTCATAGATAGTGCATCTCAAGTTAATCTTATTTCAGAAGAAGTAGTTAAGCAATTGGGATTAACAACGAAACCACACAACAAACCTTATCCATTAGGTTGGGTATGAAAAGATAAAAGATTACAAGTAACACAACAATGTGATCTAAAGTTTGCCATTACATCTAAGTTTGTAGATTAGGTTGAATTTGATGTGGTCCCACTAGATATCTATGGAATTGTGTTGGGTATTCCATTCTTATATGATCGAAAAGTGATCTTCTATTGAGAACATAATCAGTATCACTTGTTTAAAGAAGGAATTGAGTACATAGTGCATTCACATTCATTAAAAAATGACAAATCATTGGGCACTATACAACAATTAAAAGGGGTTGTTAATGCAAGTCAGAATTTGACACTTATGTCTATACAATGTAAGGAAGAAAATAATCCTAAGCATGAAAAGGAAGTGTCATTTCACTACAATGCACCTGTTTTGGTTGATAATGTTTCTATGGTTAAAAGTCAACATGGTTTGGGTACAATCTCTTTCACATGTTCAATGTTTATATTCAACTTATTACTCATCAACAGTATGTGGTTGGGTCTGACAATGTTGAATGAAGATGTGATTAATGTACTTAACAATGTCAGTGCAGTGTTGATTGTTGTATTGTTGAGTCAGATGTACAGGTTCCAGGAGGAATGGATAGGTGATACAAGACAAGTGAGACAAACATGTCCTCACTTATTTTCTGAATGATTTCATACTTTTGATGGTCCAAAATCTTCTCAGTGGGGAGGTGTGATCTAGGTGGATCCAAAACTGCTCAAAAATACTCAAATGTAGAAAAGGAGGATCTAGGAATGACCCAGAAGTCTTAGAAGGGTCCTTAGGCTCAGAAAATGCTCAAAACTCAAAGTTCTCAGAATTGGATGAAACTGATGCCATTGTGTCCGGCTCGTTCTTCCAATTCTGGCCATATATTTACTTTCTCAAATGGAGCTCGTATGAAGAAGTTATGACACTCTGAATTTTTTCGAAAATAACGAAAAAAAAAGTCAAACAGTGAACATGCCATACTGATGACGTCAGCAGTACGGACGCTGATGTCAGCATGACACGTGGTAGGCCATACAAATGATGACATCATCCATATGGATGATGACGTTAGCAGGGTGATGTGTCATGAGCCAATGAGAGGTTGACATGTGGCCCAATCAGGGGGCGCCACGTGTCACCTTCTAGAAGCCCAACAATTTGGAGGATTCAGCCAAATCTGGCGGTTACCATCAAATCTGGAGGAGGTTCGCTAAGATTGATGAATTGGTTAGCGGTTTTTCTTATTTAACTGAGCATGCAAAACGAGGCAGGGGGGAGTTGGCAGAGGTTACATTGGAATCCATGCTAAGAGGTGTCCTAGGTGATCTGCTCAGAAATAGATCGACTTTATACTCAAAAGTTGTAGAATTTCGAGAGGATTTTGAATATGCTATATGTTTCTTCATCAGAGTAGCCATACAAAAAAGTGCCTCCAAAGACTGGCATGAATCCCGAGGCCATACACACTGTAGAGATCAGAGGGAGATTTTGAGAATTGTGCCAAGAAGGGCATTTTGAGTCCAGTTCGGAAATATATCGAGTTTATACTCAAAAGTCTCAGTTTTTTGCAAGGATTCCAAATCCAGCTTCAATTTTTGCATTCATGCATCCAAACAGAAAAGTGCCTCTATAGCCCATTTGAGCGAGCCAAGCATACTCGAGTTTATAGTCAAAAGTTGCAGAATGACGTTTTCCAGCCACCTATGATGTCTGTTTCTGCCCAGAATCACAAATCTGAAAGTTGGTTTTTGGGAGCTCTTATGTAAGCCTTTTCTTTGTAATTTTTAAGCATTTGAGACTAATTAAAGAGCAGTCTCACTGTTGGAGTGGACCCGAAGATGTACCCAGGAAGTCTGGTGAACTCCGTTACCAATTCTTGTTCATAGATGGTTTGCTTACATGTTTATGTGCTCATGTGCTTGATGGATGTTCTTTAATTTTGCATTACAAAGATGGTTAACAATTAAAAATTCACATGCAAATAATGGTTAAAAGATCTTGAATTTTAGATCAACTTAAATTTCATATTCCTTTTTATGACTGATGTGTCATAATTTTTTGTCAATGATTAGTGTTAAGTCTATGTTGCCCGCGTTATCCATATGTCTCATGCTCTTGTTCAAAGTAAGTATAAATCTTGTGTCGAACATTTCTCAAAACTCTTGACTTTGCATGTCGGCCATACCCTCAGTGTATCTCAGAATCACATGAAGTTATTGTCCTACCTTGCACCCTGGGCCTACTTTCATCGTTGGTAGGTGTTGGATGTATGGGATGCCCCAGGTTCTACCTTAGTTCTCCAAAAAAAAACCTTTTCGCCATTGGCCCTTCTGGTAAACCATAAGTCTACACTACACATAGAGTGCACAATGCAGTCTCACTCGGGATGTCTTATGGGTGACCGCAGGACGCAAATGTCTGCAATCATGGAAGGGGTTGGGGATGTAATTTTTAATTCTCTTCTATTTTAACATATATTCTACCATAACATTCATCAAAACTACTACTTTATCCATTCAATGATATACATTTTGCATAATTGTACTAGTGCGTGTTGCAAATAAACCCTAAAATATGCATTCAATTATTCATTCATTCATTATAAAGCACATAAAAGAAACATAACACACATAAAGACACCATTTTTACCATGGTTCACCCCTAGGCTACGTCCACAAAGATCTTCTGCTTATTTCTTATTCTTCATCAAAATAGCATTGTGTGCATTGCATCGTAGGATTTAAGAATAGTGCATGAGGTTGACTAGAGCCGCACCAAGCTCCGCATCTTGCAACCTGACCCTCAATTATACTCCATAATTCTCCGCTAGCTCCTCAGCTATATGACCAAAACTGAACATACCAAAGACTCAAGACTCAAAAAGGTTCTCCAAAATAGGCTCTTCTCACCTAAGCTCTAGATAAAAAGATTGACACCTCAAAAAGATACCTCCTATCTACCTCATACATTATATTTATACTACAAAATGGGCAAAACCCTTACATTATGACTCCAAAACCCTAATCCCGAGTGGACTTTAATTTCCCACTTTCCAATTGTATTACGCGCGGTTGGTCTTTGATCCAACCGTTCCTTGCGTTGATCTTCCTTCTTTCTCAGTGCATTATTTCCTTTGCCCTTCCATTGCACTAGTCTTCCTTCTTTTCTGGTGCGTGTTACTTCCTTTGGTCCATTTTGTCTTGATTACTGCGCTTAACTCCAAAAATTTCCTACTCCAATAGGCCCCCAAGACTATCATGTGGCTCGTCCCGAGCCACTTAGGCCGTGTGTGCCTTCTGCACTGATTTCTCCAACTCCTAGAACTGCTTCGCTAGTAAATCCACTTGCTTCTTGGCCTGCACACTTTTCTATGTCAAGGTATCCATGACCTTCATTGTGATGTGATCCTTCAACACATGTATGCCTTTCAGTGTGCCTTCTCTATTCCGTCTTTCTTTGTTTCTAGTGTTGTTAGCATCTTTTCTGCTTGCTCTTGCAGGGGATCCAACTGAGCTTGTCTGGTCTGCCTTTCCTCTTGGATTGTATTTAACTTGGCTTACATATTCTTTATTTCCTGTGTGGCCTTCAGTCTCATGGGTATGGGAATTTATTTTTGTCTTTTATTTAGATCATGGACTAGGATATTCAACTTTTCTTCCATTTGATCCAAGTGTTGGATCCCTTCATCTTATGTCAGGCTTGTCCAAAGTTGCGTGGTCCTTTCATAGAGCTATGTTATTTTCTTTATTTCCAGCGTAACCATGTATGTTTTTTATCTAGCATGTTGCTCCCTTTCAGATCATACTTTTGGAGGTGTGGTTGGTGTCATCTTCCCAAACAACTCTATTATCTCATGTTTATATTCCTCCATTGTCTGAACTATCTTCTATAGATTTTCTTCTGCACTGATTTATCTTGCTAGTGCGCTCTCTGAAATTGTATGAAAGACTTCCTCAAGTATTTTTTCCAATCTCTTTGTGCGTCATTTTTCCTCTTCTCTTTCTAGTCGTACTTTTGTAAGAACGATTTCCAATACTTCCTTAGCTTCCATGGCTATCTCCAGATTTGTTGCATCCGTCCTTGCCTTGGATTGTACTTCTTGTGCAACATTGACTTGTAACTTATAGAGGGATTTCATTGGTATCTTATCTAATACCAATTCCATATATTCCATTTCCTTAAGTTGTTTATTCTCTAAGTCTTCGTCTATTTGCAGCATGTCTTTATTCAGGTTAAAACTCTCACTGGCCAATGTTATTATATGTATCGTTTTCTCCTCGTTCAGTGTTGATTGCTATTGTGTTGCACCTATTAGAGTTGAGAGTCACCCTTAGATTGCTAGAGGATAATCCCAATACCCATTTGATTTAAATGATTAAAACGGGTTATACTTGGTGGATCAACAAGAGAAGAGTAAAAGGGAGGGAAATAAATTGCTTGCAATTGCATTCCATTGGGCATGGAGTCATAAAATTCTACAGATAAAAAGGAAATCAAGTTGCCTACTAGACAAAAGGCTTATGCATAGATGGGTAGAATAATATAAGGTGAACAAAAAGAAGCATATCCACTTAACATAGATATTTTTTGAAATATAGATAAAATCATGCTTGAACAATAATCAATGATTAACATGCAATTACTACAAATCCTTTGCAGCTCATGAATCCATTGACCAACGGAATCTTTTGATCTTCAAAGTCTATAAATATTACTCAATAAAGATGATAAGAAAGAATGGAAACAAGATAAAAATGGTTTGGTATCACAACTTTCATGAATCTTTAATGGGAGCAATGCCTACAACACATGCCCTCGGGCTTACAAATACATAAATAAATTGCCCCTACAGCTCTCTCCAGCTCTCTCTAGTCATGAACTAAATCCTCTCTCCCCCATTAAATAGGAAATAACATACAAAATATAATTAGGAGGTCGAATCCTATCTCTTTCATTGGATTATGGGCCTTGGTGATAGGTGGCAACAGTCAAAGAGACAAAAATCCAACAAACTGCTAAATTTTAGGAAGTTGTTGGAAGCCTTTAATAAATATGTTGCTAACTCACTGCATGAGGTTTTAATGGAGATAAATATTAGGTGTAGGTGTCCTTTAGCATCTACCTGGTCTTTGAGAATTCATTCAAACCCTCCTTGACAGGTGGTAGCCTCCAAACAAGACGGATTTATCAAACTGTTAGAGTTTGTCGCGCCTTTGACAACATGCACTGTGAACTGTCCTGTAGGTGATGTTTTTATCTTTTCTCCAAACATATGATATGGGTTAGGATGATTTTTTGTCAGCAAGTCAAACACATCATGTTTTTCCTCCACACCAAATTTTAGAATAACCCATAACATGATTCGAAAGTTATGATTAAAACAAGACTTTGTTGTGTGCTGATTGCTACAAACTATCCCAAATTACCAGTTCGTAGCGCCAATAAGTCTAGGTGTTGCGAACTTTCCTGTAGTAGCTTGTTTTGACCAAATCAACTCAAACAATGCCAAAACCATGCAAGAAGCCTTGAAAACCTCTGATAAACTTGCTAAAACTTTTGAGTAATGAAAATAACTTTGGAGAAAATAAAAAAGATCCTAGGTTTATCTCAAAATCCAGAATCACCACTTAGTGTTGTAACTGCATGCAAAAACCAGGACAAAAATCATATGGTTCAGTTCTTACAATCTCTCCCCCCTTGTGGATTTTCTTTCTTTTCTGACTGTCCATAATTTTTGTCTTAAAAACCTCTTTTAACCAATTATGATAGTTGCTATGTGAAATATAGAGTAAAACACAGATTTTAGGGTTCGATTATAGAGATGACATATTAAGGGTTCACATGTCTGAAAAATTATACACAACAATGATATGGAGTGGATCAAGTGCAAGTAGGAAAGAGGGACAACAATTCAGTCTGAGTGAAAATGTTGACAAGCAAAAGAGAGAAGTTTGTTTTAAACAAAGGGTTTGCAGCGCCCAACACTAGTTCACAGTGCCAATCTGTAGCACAATTGAAGCAGGGTTTATGAAGGACTAACAATATATTTCACATTTGAGAGGGAACCTATAACAACTGGATAAAACCTGGGCCTTAGACAGATTTAAAATTTGATAAGGGTTCAGTCAATCAAAAGACAGAGAATTCTTAGCGCCAGTCTACAATGCACAATTTGTGTTGCAGGGTTATAATAGACAGTTCACAATGCAGAATAAACAATGGGTTTACTTATTTGCAAAAGGAGGTTGTAGGATGACCTTGAGATAACAATATTGACCAATTACCATGGTTTAGAACACCAAAATAGTGGGTTTTAATACTGCAGAGGGTTAGCAGCGCATGCACATTTAAAAATTTACAGCACTAACACCAGTTCACAGCACCAAAAGTGGTAGTATGTGATAGTTTGCAGTGCACTGTGAGTTCATAGTACCCTTAACCAGTTTGCAACGTGTTATGTTTTAATGAAAATGGAGATGAATTTGATACCTTTCCTTCTTTACAAATGATGACAATCACCCTTATAACACTAAGAGTTTACAATGTATTTTGATCAACTTTAGACCCAAGGTTAAAATCAAGCACCTTGATTTATGGTGACAACCCCCTCCCCTCCTTCGGGATGGCATGACCTCCCGGTCTAGGATCGATCAAGTCTTCGAGTCAAATGACTCATCGGGCTCCTGATGGAACCGATTTGACTTGACACAGGCCCTTCTCAATTCCTCGGCACCCACTATGTGGCACCTGTGGACCCTCTCCTTGTGCTTTTCAACTCTTATGGAAATGACCTTAGCTCTCGATGCTAGGATCCTCCCTTGATGTGACCTCTGACTGTGATCGTGGTCCATCTCCCTCCACAATCTCGCACTTCGGGACTTCTGCGAACTACTTTCTCTTTTTTCCTGATTTTTGAATCGATGAATGTTTTGGGACCAGATCTATGGTCCTTATTCCTCCCATGATCAACGGTTGTGATCAAATTGCGAGTTCGTACTTCGCAAGTCTTGCCTCCTCTCAACTCTACTTTTCCAACTTACAAATCAGTGATGTGCTGATCCTATACCATGCATCCTTTTAGATCAATGGTCTGGATTGAGATTTCTCTTCGTGACTTTGTGAAGATCCTTCGGTTGCTCTTGACAAAACTTCTGAATTTCCTTCTCTCAAACCTCTTGATCTTTTTCGATGTGTCTCCTCCTTGATAGTGAGTGACTTCTCCGTCTTCGGGACTTTGGAAAGTCCTCGACTCCTTTGTGCACTTAGCACAATTTCTCTTTCAATACTTAGAGTGTTCTTGAAATTCCTTATGCACTCCTTGTAGAGTTCTGCACAGACTTCCTTCTGTGACTTTGCTTGGCTTGAAAACCTCTAAGGCTTCAAGTTTCTCTGTGAGCTCCTCTTGCCCTCCTGACAGTTTCTCACCCTTCCTCCTGAGCTTATAAGATGATTTATCAACACCCTAGGTGCACTCCTTATGCTGGCTCAATTCTTCGATGGCTTCTCCCTCGGCTTTATGGAAAGGTTTAAGGCATCTCCTTTCCTTTGTTGTTGCACTTCTTGCAAAGCCTTCCTTCACCAGAATGTTCAACAATTTTGGGATTCTTCTACACCCTCAGTAGTGTAGTTTTTGGGTGTGCTCATGCAAGCTCAATGCCCTCCTGGAAAAGTATTCTAGAGTCTTCAATAAATCTACGCTGTGTCTCTCTCCACATAGTCTTTATTTTCAAGGGACTTAACCACCTTGAAATTTCTCCCTGAGTTTGTAAATAAAACTGGTGTGCCCTCTTGGCAACTTCTCTTCTGATTCCATCGAGTTCAGACATGAACTCCTTGCATGGGCTTACAGAGTCTTCTAGCTCTGTCGCACACTCCTTGCACTTATCCTAGAGAACCAGACTTAATTTAACACACTCTCTGATAGCAAACTGTATCTCTATCCTTGCAGATGATTTCTAACATCCATCTACAACTCAAATGCATGTAAAATACATTCAAAACACAATATCCATTACACAAAAATGTAAAACAGGAAAAAATGTTATTTTCTATTAATGGTGGAATGCCAATTTACAATGGTGGAGTCTGAGCTACAACTGAGTCTCAACTCTCTAGTTTTCTCCTCTAACCTATCTAAAATTGTCTAACAGTTTGCCACCTTACCTATTGTGGTCTAACCTATTGCGATCTAGCCTCTTGCGGTATAACCTCTACTTTTCTTACAATAAACAGATTTATACATTAGGGGCTATGTGAGCTTCCCTCACAAGCTATCAAATGGTGTCAAATCACCATCCCTAAGGCTCATCAAAAGGCCAAATTACAATGATGGAAATTCTGCTCCAAATCGGATGCAGATCTATTTTACTGTCAGCCTATTAATGGAAACCTTATCTCCAGCTTGCTCGAAAGCATGATTTGGATCTTCCATCTTGTCTTCAATTGATGCTTGGATCACGCCTTTGGATTCTCGAGGAAAAAATGAGAGGGCAACGCCTCTCCTTCCTTAAATGCGCACCATGCGTGAAATCTAGTTGGCACGTGCTGAGATGGAGTGATGCTCCTGTATCATACTCCACAACAGAAAAAATCATGAGCTCCTGCTCATGATCTCCCCAACATGGTTGAAATCCACCTAGATCCCAAACTTTCCTTTGGAGTTGTCTCTCGGCTCCTCTTCTTCGCCACTACTGCTGCTGCATCATCCTTGTTGCTCGTGCAGGTCTTCTGTCATCCAGCTTCCTCTTCCTGACTGATTCTATTGCTGACCTCAAAATCAACTCTCTGATCTCCTCGATAACCTCGTCTAGCTACTCCATTGGATGGTTCTTCTGTTGCAGAATAACTCATTGCACTCGCTTCTTGTTGATGGATGAATCAGACTGATTTCCCAAGACATGTTCTCCCTTTGTGGTCTTAGTTTTCCACTTTGCTGCAATCTTCACCTCTACAAGCTCCTCATCACTGAATTGTTGCTCAGCTACCACTTCTTCTGGCATATTTTCTCTTGCCAGTCCTTCATCTGCTTCCAACTTAGCCTGTTGGATGTGCACACTTTGCACTACCACTCTCCTCTCAATCACTTCTAATTCTTCACACAGACTAGCAAAGTCTATGATGTTTTCTCCCTCTTCTGTTGTAAGCTCCAGTGCTATAGTCGTCTCCTATTCAGCTTCTTGGATGAAAACATTGAGCGATTCTGTTGAATTCTCTTCTCCTCTCATCGGGACAAACATTAGTATCTATTATGTTTCCTCCATGATAGTCTCTGTTGGCTATCCTTCTATAACTTCTGTTGTTACGAGAAAAACCTCTCTATGGATAGGGTGAACCACAAAAGACAAGAGTGACTGTAGAAATCAACTCAATTCCGACATATGATATATAAACTAGTGTGAAAAGGAGGTAATAAAGAGGCCTACCTCGTCCAAACGTTTGATGATG
Organism: Picea mariana; assembly: GCA_032191745.1. Lineage (NCBI taxonomy): Eukaryota > Viridiplantae > Streptophyta > Pinopsida > Pinales > Pinaceae > Picea > Picea mariana. The sequence goes on from JASDQU010710927.1 coordinate 24,535, forward strand.
TCCATCGTTGAGCACTTCGAACCAAAAATTTATACCTACAACAAGTTATCAACAAACAATCAAAGCAAACATATAGTTGTTACACATTATTTTTGTCATCCCTATGATTGTTAATGATGTAAACCTATCTATTGCCTTTAGAGGGATCAGTGGCCTGAGTTCCTGAAGAGAGAAGGGAGAAGAACTTTTCCTGAGAAAAGAAGTTGCATTTTCCTTTGTAAAAACCCTATAAAAAAGGAAGTTCGCAGGTTGCTATATAGGCAGGGTGCAAGAATGCCTGATTCTTGCAGGTTGCACCATATCTGGGTTGCGAGAGGTTCGCAGGTTGCTCTATAGGCAGGTTGCGAGAATGCTTACACATGGGAAAAACGAGCGTTTTCTTGAATCTTCTAGAAGGAGAAACTTCCATGGTGAGGTGGCATCTGAATGGTTTGGATCTTACTCACTTTAATGATTTAGTGGGATTATCCTAACCTCCTCACCTTATCCTCTTCAACTTATAAAAGGAGAGGAGCTCTCATGGAGAAAGTTAGCTTTGGATCTTTTGGGATTGGCTAAGTTTTTTTTTTGCTTGGGATTGTTAGCTTGGTTGGAGTGGCTTTGAGATTTGCTTTGTCAAGATAGATTGTGAGTATCTATCAGATCCATGGTCTCAGAATCCTTAGAGCAAGAAGCATGTGGGGAACGAAGGACAGTTGGAAGGGACCTTACGACATCAAGGCCATGGTTGTAATCTCTCTTTCACATTTAATATGATACAATATTATGATTCTTTCCTATAAAACTTGTTGTGTTTTATTGTATGATTCCTTGATTACATACATAGGTTTATATTGAGTTTATGCTATTACTATCACTTTGGTTGGTTGCATTCTTTTGCAGGTTCATCATTGTATGAGCATTGGAACAGAGATAGGATGGCGATGGTGAGAGGAAGCGATGTTTAAATGGTATGCCACATATCCCTCTTTAGTTAGTAAATTCAATATTTAACACTTAAGGAAAGCATCATGTTTTGGTGTGTTTTGTTCTAGATCTAGGTGGATCTAGGGAGATCAGTTAGTGTCCGCACCTACCGATTAGTCCGATAACAATAGTGATAATATAAACATGCCCATGGATCATAATGCATACATTTGCAAGATATCAATTGGATGGGAAAGGAGTATTTCTATTAATAAATGATCAACAAAAGTGAAAACATTATAGACTTCTGTATCGACACGGTTCAGAACCGACAAACCGAGTTCCTTCCAACTGGGCCTCCACCACTTCAATCCTCCACAAAAGGCAAGATCATATAAGGGAGACAAAGAGGTTCTCCATCAATAAGGGAAGAGCTTAGGAGTTGAACACTGTGTTCAGACTTAAAGGACAAAGGGATGCAGAATCAATAATGAAGTAATAATTTCTTTAGAGTAACTTTGCTCTCAAAATTGAATTCTCTCTCCTTTTCCATAGCTCGGAATTGGCTTCTTTATAGCCTTCAAAATGCAACTGAAGGGCCGAGTCAGAAAGTTTCCAGTATATGGAAGGCAAGGGATCAAAGATCTTCTGTCATGACATGGAAAACTGACATTTATTTTTGATTTTCTGGCACAAAATGTATGCAGGCTATAGTGGAGCAATGAGCATATATGCATGTTGTATAACTTGCAAGGTGCGTACAAGTGGAAAAACATTTATTTTTGTCTCTGGATTCATTAATCAGGGAAAGTAAGTCTGCATAGGGAAATGGAATAAGGCCCTCTCTTCAAGATTGCATAGGGTGAGGCAAATCTTGTTCTAACAGATGCCCCCTAATGTGTGAGGCCAGAGGAGTATCTGCAATGGCCGAAATACATTATAAATAACCTAGAAGTACAGTGGTAAAGAACCAGCTGGATGAACTCAATTGATCATTACAGTTTGTACTGACTTTTCATACATGGATTCCAAGAATACACTACAGATCCATGTGAAAAATATACCAAACAAGTGTTCATGGCCATAAAATAGGCAAATACAAATGCGGTTACATGCCAATAGTTGTCATAGTCATGAACAAGGCCCAGTAAAACCAATCTCAAAATCAATCTGAAGATATTTGTATACCATGGAGTACAATATGATCTCCCATGATCATTGAAGTCATATAGGAACTGGTCCAATGAAAAGGAATCAACAACTCAGGAAAGTTGTTGCCACATAATGATGTCTTCAAGTCTTCTATACAATCCACCAAAGGTGCAAGTCTACATCATGCAAATAAATGAGTTGAGGTTGAACATAATGATACATCATTTGATTACCGATCATTGATGTATATCGTTAACAAACACGAGACATCCTATCAATAATGTAGGTATCAAGACACCGAGTACATTCTTGAAATTGTGAATAGAGTAGTCGGTGTCGAACACCTGAAGAATCCATCGATCAGGAGACATTGATGTATTCCCAACTGTTGATGCCAAGAGAGCCTGCCACTAATGACTGCAAAAATCAAGGTACTCATAAGACTCTAGATATCATTTCCAGATAATGAGCTAATGTCGATAGAAAGAGACCCATTGAAAGGAGAGCATTGAGGCATCTCTCAGCAGTCAGCATGAGGTACAAAGCAGGAGCTTCATGATTTGGTGGGAATCAAACGAAGAACAAGTTTATGAACCAAAAAACCTGTGCATCTTTCGTGTGTGCCAAGTGCAAGCGATACATGAAAAAGACCCTTTGAATAGCATCCAATGATGAAAACTTCCGACAAAGGCGAGGAGACCACCAATAAGGCTAATGGCATCCAAGACACTGCATGAATCCCAATGTGGGAATGTATGTCTTGTCATCGAACACAAGGGAAACCATCCAGTCAATGACCAATGATGAAATATCGACTGCTGGGTTCAAGGTTACCTACCAATGATGAAAGTAGGACAAGGGTGCATGATAGGACTAAAGTATCATGTGATTCTAAGACAAACTGAGGGTATGGTTGTTACACATGAAATTTGCACACCTAGGTACCTCTCCCTAAGTGTTGTAAAGTGTCATATAAGTGTCTCATACACCTTGACACCATGGAATAACCTATGTCACAATCCCTAGTCAATATGGAGGAGGGATATATTACATGAAGGCCAAAATACCAAGTACACATGAATTATTATTAATATTCATGGAAAATAAATTGATTAAGTGTGAGA
>JASDQU010710928.1:15356-27644 GCA_032191745.1 Picea mariana
TTACTGTTCTCTGGAAGTCATAAGTGTGACCAGTCCGTCGCGAAGTAACCATGCAACTGCTCTGACCAGTCCCTGCTCAAAAACAGACCATACACTTCTGGAATATCCACCACAATTATATCAATAACCTGATGAACCTTTGGGTTAGACGATAATCTAATTAACACATTCTTTAGTTCGCCTATAAATTTAACATTTGTTCAATCAAGTTGTATAATTTTTAAAGAAGATGGTTCTACTTCGGCATTAATCTTTTGGCAGACAGACCAAGGCATCACATTGGATGATGCCCCTAAGTCGACCATACAATTATGCACATTTCTATTGAAAATTTCGAAAGTTAAAAGAAAAGGAGGTACATTCTTGCGAGTACTTAGAGTAGTAGCTTGTGGTTTCTTACTCGCAATTTCTAATGCTACTTTATCTACATTATCTACATTATTTACATTATTTACATTATTTACAGGGGCTACAAGAAGGCTTCCTTTATCTTGAGGATCGGGATTATTTTTATTGGAAGTCTTCTGCGGAACTTTGCTTTGCACAACCTTGTTACCATTTGAATTACCATTCTTGCCGTTCTCTGAAATATTTTGCAACATCTTCTGTAACAAAAATGGAAACTTCAATAACTCATAAATAGAAATGTTAGCCCTTAATTTTTTAAGATCTTCAACAACATCGTAATCTAATTTGGGGCTGACATTGCTTTATTTAGCTTCTACTGATTTAGATGGCTTTGGAGGTGAAGTTGTAGTGTTCTCGGTAGAAGCCTTGTTTGTTGTCTTACTCCTAGTGTTATAAGAGTGAACAGTCTCGAAGTTAGCTTGGAAGATGTTGTCCGAGAAATGTCCAAAGATGTTTGGAGAAGACTCTTCTTCTTGAACTGTTTCCTGTTCGACTTCCTCCTGAGGGGTCTCAGGGGGCATCAATTTATCTTGGGCTTCTAGAATTGTTTGAAGAGCACATTGCAAACTTTCTAGGTTCAAGCCTTCGGGGTTTGGATTAGGTCTGTTGGTAGGAAAAGGTTTTCGGAAAGGAGGTTTGTAGGGTCCTTTACTCGAGGAAGCTTCTTCAGTTGACCTTTTTAAATCTATAACTTGATTCGACAGTTTTTGAACAACTTTAGTTAAATTTTCCAAATCAGATTTTTAAGGTTGTGTTTTGCTTTGAGTAGGTCTGGGGAGAATTTCAATCTTCTTTTTGGAAGAAGAACTAGTTTCAGTTTCGTTGCTAGAAGAGTCCTTAAGACTAAGTATGTCTTTTTCAATCTAGGTAGCCTCCTCAAAGGCTTCTAACGACGTGGCCTTTTTAGATCGTTTAACCCAAATAGCAATGCTTTGATGCAAAGCTTTAGTGTAATAAGCTATTACAAGACTCTCAGCAGACATAGAATTTGTAGGGATTCGATTTTTAAGCGTTAGGAATCTTTGATTAAAATTTTTAACTTTTTCTTTTGGATTCATTTTTAAGCTTGAAAGATCCATGACTAAGACTTCCGGAGGTTTACCATCTCCGAATTTTTCCAAAAAGCATGACTCAAACTTTTCCCAAGACACTATGGTATGGGGTTGTTGGTCAAAGTACCAAGTGGATGCATTACCCTCGAAAGTATAAGGGAATAACCTACAGACAACGTCTTCATGTTCAACATTGCGGAGTCTAATGGCTAACATAAATTTTTTTATATGATCTTCAGCTATCTGTTTTGAATCGGGATCAAACTTGGGAAGCCATTTCTACGGGTGCTTAGGTAAAGGGTGTTGGGCTCCAGGTAAAGCTACAACATCCTGGTCCAACCAGGGTCTAGCAGGGTTGTTCTGATTTTCCATTGGGGTAATGGGTGTGGAAGGCTGAGAAGGTGAGTTTCCTTCGTCAGAAGAGGAATCTCCTCCAGAAGAAGAAGGAGATGAAGGAGGTGGTGAAGGAGGTATCCCAGATCCTCCTGCAGCAGGATTTGTGATTGGATCTGTAGGATTCACAGTGAGGTTAGTGTCACCTAATTGTTCTCTGATATCAGAGAAGTCCAAAGGTTGACCCCACGGACGGTTTGGTTTCCAAAGACAAGCTAAGGCACTATGTGTTTTAATAAGAGACTGGTGGATAATCTCTTGGATGTCACCACCTGTAGGATTAGGGGTTGATGGCCCAACTGTGATCTGCGGATATTCGGTTGAAGTAGTTGTTGTTTGAAGGGGAATATTATCTTGTGAATGGATTCTGGTCACTATGGGTGATCGGTTAGGGGGGGGAGGAGTCTTGCGACCGCCTCGTGCCATTAATTAATCTCAGGCCCTCCTTCTAGCGCAATTTGTTGACGGGCGAAATTGACCATCCGTCAACTAAGAGAGTGGAACCGGTCCAGGGTTGTCTAATAACCCAAGCCGTTTGGAATGAACCACCCTGACGGGTTTAACGGCTCCGTTGGCCGTTCTAAGGTTCTAAGAAAACCAAAAAAAAAAAAAAAACTAATCTAAACTAACTAATCTAACTAAAACAAATAAAACAAACTAAACTAACTAAAACTAATTAAACAAATTAAACTAACAAAAACTAATAAAACAAATTAACTAAAAACAAACTAATGCACTAATCTAATTAAAACAAACTACTAAATAAATTAAACTAAAAATAAATATATACTACTCTAACTATTCTATATACAAACTACTAATTATTATTACACTAACTCTAATAATTAATTATCTAATTACTAATTGAATTACAACTTATTCACAAATATACRATATCTACAACTTGCAGATTTGAATAAAACCTGTAAAACTCATTTGATTTCTGCCCTTAGACAGCGAGAGATATTTTGTTGATTTTTTTTATTTTTATAAATAAGAAGTAAAACTTACTGAAATTAAACAATCTAATATACTAAACACACATATATCTAACTAAACTTATATCTAAACTAAACTACTAATAAACATACTAAACAAACAAATGAAAAACTGACCTGGAAACGCTCCAGATTTGTCCTGTGTATGATGACTTCGAAGCTGGTCGGAGGAAGGAAACTCGCACCGGATGATCCAGAAGCTTCTCGTAAATGATAGGCTGCGCTGCTCTTTGAGTTGTTTACAGGACAAACAAGAAATAAAAAAATCATAACAATTATAAGATTTATAAATCTCTGCAATAAGGGAAACCTGTTATGCAAAAACTTATACTTAATAATTCAACTTATGAAGAAGAGAAATCTGTCATTCACAAACTGAATCAAGCAACTGTTATGTTTTTTAAGTACTTGGAAGAAATCAGATATGGATTATATTGATCGAAACATATCATTTGCAAAGATTAAGATAGCTAAAGTAGTTATTAACCAAATGCAAATAGATACATATAAACATAAAACAAAATATTGATATTATGAGAAGCTAAAGCTGTAGCAAAATATCAAATTATGTCTCAGTCTATATTAAAATTCCATATCCTTGTTCTCCCACGAATGAGGATGATATTATTACAAAAATAATGAGTATTTATAAGTTTCTCCATAGGGTAAAACCTCCCTGTGGATAGTATCAAACTGTTTACATAATCTGGGAAGATATTCCCAAAATCAACTAAACTAGGAAACTAAAATGCAAGTAAAATATTTCAAATATCCCCTAACTGCTCATCAAATCCACTGCAATTTCGAATTCATCTGCAATAGACCAAAAATAACAAGTTAGAAAGATATTTTATTAGCAAAACAATAAAAATCTAATCCTACAGACTTAGCTACAGAATCATCTGATTCTGTAGCTAGTCTAAAATAACATACAGGATCATAATTGAAATCAAATCAAATCTTTAAAAAAAATTAAATCCAATTATCTTCCAATGATTATTTAAAACGAATCACTCAAAATTCAAATGATTTTATCATTCAACATTAAACAGAATCAAAAGTGATTCAATCAAAAACAGGGGTAAGAATACTCTGTTTTTTTGTTACCATAAAATCGGGTCGAACAGTAACAAGTTTGTTTCATATCCAATTGAAATCGATAATGAGTCATATCATATGTGATACGATCTAATCCAACACAACCATTTTCCACTCGTTATAGCTATAATGATGTAGCAAGAGATTCATATCGTTTAATCGAATACACAGATGGAAAGACTGTTTCGATTATGTGTAAACGAAATCATACGTAACAGCATCAGCCCAACCAAATTTGCGATAGATTTCGATCATTGATCCTTGCACAGTCAACAGACAGGATCGATTAATTGTGATCGCAATCTTAATAGAATCAACAGAAGTTATAATTGCAAACTGGGCAAATAATCTCGATTGGTATTGAACGAAATCACTAATTTCAAACAAATCACGACTGAGTTTAATATAGAAATAATTCATAAATCTGGATATAGCCAATCTCATCCTACGAATCAAATTCAAACAGAGTATCCATTGCAATTACGAATCCAACTGATAACATGGTCGAGCTAACAGTAAATCAATACGAATTAACCGGCTGGTTTTTTAGCATAGTCGTTATGAATTGAATCTATTCACGATTTGGGTGTATTTGTACAGAGTCACATTGAAAATGATCCGAATTGTATTCATGTTGGTCGAAAGTCATATGGGACATAAAAGCGTAACAATTAACCATATCAAAATTGTTGCCAATCATAGCGTATGCATTACAATGAAATCGAAACGAAATGCGATTGTGTTCTAAATTGGATATGAGAAACACTTCCTGTCTTGAATAGGTACAAAAAAATTTGACTGACAGCAGACCATCCATTTTAACTCAATCAAACAAATCAAATCCACACCAAGATCAAACAAATCGATGAAAATCCAATGGAAGCTAAACTGGGAAAACGAACTTCCATTTAGTCAAAACAAAGCTATGTATAGAATGCATAGAATGTAACAGAGCCAATCAATGATGTAAACAGAGCTATTCAAAACCGAATTCGAATTCATTATATAAACAAGTGATAAAATATACCTATGTGATGATGAAGGCTGTTCAATTATGCCAACTTAGAATTCACGACGGTTGTGGCTGATTCCACATTTTTAAACAAGATGGAGTCTATCGTCCTTTGTTTCTTATCAGTGGCTTGTAGCTTAGCCTTTTAACTAGTAAGCAGTGCAACCTGGTCCTCCAAAGAGTGAATTCTTTACTGCAGAATCGGAACATCAAGATAATATCTCTCTAACCACGAGCTGCATTGATCACAGGGTGGCACTGTAGGTTTAGACAGAGCAGGAGAGGGTTTGGGTAAATGACCGGGGGCTTCACAAGGCAGCTTAATTCCTGGGTAGTTAGGGTCATCTTGTAGGCAGGGGGGTAGGTTTGTCACAAAGTCATACGAGGGTTCAGCACACAAACCTTGCGAATAGGGGTGTTCGCTAGCCAAGAAATGCTCCACTTGCGAATCGGAGTCCTCACTCAACACGATAGGGTTTGGATCGATAGGAGGTGTTGGCTTATTTCTTGCCATTCGTGAAATTAAACGGGCATTCTTTTTTCCTTTGGCGTTTACAGTGGGTTTCGCCTTAGGCTTTTTGCCCATAGGCTTAACAGTCTCAACACCCTTAGTCACAGAGTGGGGTAGGTCGATAGGTGAGTCAGCCAAGGGTTGAGGTAGCAGGATGTTGTAGGGTACTGGGGGTATAGCCTTGTGCTCGCTCACCACAGGTTTTTCAACCTGTGGAGGGTTCGAATCCTCAAAAATCATTCCGAGCAAGGAAGTTGCTCCAACAATCTCCGTGTAAACTCAAATGACAGACAACAATAAGCTTAACCAGCCTATAATGAAAAAGGCTACTATCAGCCTGATTTCTTTTGTACTTCTTTGACATTTTAAACAGGCTTCTATGCAAATAATAGGGCATATTGAGCTGATAACCCATAAAAACCATAAGCAAACGAAGGTGGTGTAAGAATACAAACCCGTATCAAGAYTGATAAACTGTTCATCAATTTCCAATTGAATATCGCCGACCTTGGCTTGACAGCCATCAAAGGTCATGGAAAATTTTTGAGCTAAGCAGAGGTTAAAACCCTCGAATTTTTGTATAAATGGAAGCTACCCATTTTCCTCAAGGTCACTGCGAGCACTGTCGAACATCAACAGGGTCTGGCTCCCATTGGGTTCAGCTCGGACGAGTGGGGCCATGGTGTGAGCACATGGTAAGGGTTTGGTTCGAATTCACCAACGCACAGGAACAGAGTCATTTGGTCTAACAGCAATGAACGATCAAAGGGGGAAAGCATTAATGTGTGCATGCGAGGGTGGTGGAGTTATTCACCGCCATGCATAATAGTTATGGTAAAGTACAAACGACAAATTCCACATMTGTTCAAACAATCATAACATAGCTCAAAAACCAATCGTTTGGCCAACCAAAGAATCAAATGGTGAGTGTTATGCCAACGCACGATTAACTATAGTTTTTAAACCATGAATATTCAACATGTAACCAACACCAAATGTTAACCATGCGCCATTGTATAAATCAAAAGTTTTAAACCATTGTGCCAATCGATACTCATAAAATTTACAAGCCAAGAGCCATAAAAAGATTATCATAAGGATCACATCATATATAAAAACAAAAATAAATCATGACCCCTATGCAATTCAATGACTAGGCAAGTCACAAAAAATATAAATCTATATGCTCAATGCCTCACAAGTTTAATAAAATCAAGTTATGCAATCAATATAGGAATGTCCAAATAGGCATAGTTCGAAAATCCTTTCAGCCACATAATGATAAATCAAAGGTAAGTGCCATAGAAAATATTGATAAAAAGATGACGACAGTTCAAATAGTGATCAAAAGGTGACCTCGAAAGGAGAATTTTTCACGCTTACAGTCGTGAAAACTTAATGGAGACAAATTTGCAAGTGTTGTAAGAAATGAAAATATCGTCTATTTGAAAAATGCGACGACAATTTAAAGTTCAGAAGACATAGGTGTAGGCGGCTTATAGGACAATAGAAAAAATTGAATTGGCTGCCAACAAAATGGCTGTAGCAAACCTGCTGGGTGTCTATTCTCAACCTTCACTCTATGAAATTCCATACATTTGACAATGTAATCAACAACATCCTTCTTCATTCCAGGCCAAAAGAATTGGCTCCTTACTGTGGCAATTTTTTTCTGGTAACTGAGATGTCCAACATATGAAACATTATGCATTTAATTTAATACTATACTCCTAAGTTCTCCAGAACTAGGAACATAAATTATGTTCTTATGTATAAGTAATCCATCTTCCTTAATGTCATATTCTTTAGTTCTCTATTGTACATTTTCGTGTTGTAAACTTTATTTTACTTGTAGGTAATGTTGGTCTATAACAACAACATCTGAATTTCTCTTCTTCAAATATGGCTCATGCATACTAATGGTTGTAGCATGCATGAGATGGAATCTTCTATTGAGTGCATCAACAACTCTATTTTCTTTTCCTTTTATATGCTTGATATCAAAGTCATATTCACTTAAAAATTCCAACCATCTTGTCTACCTGGAATTCAAGGTTGGTTGTTCAAAAATATATTTCAAACCACTATGGTCCATTCTTAATTCAAATCTCTTTCACATGAGAAAATTCCTCCACATCTTCAATGCATGAACTATGGAAGCATGTTCCAAATCACGCATGGCATAATTCCTCCCATGTTCTTTAAGATTCTTGGACTCATAATTGATGACATAACCATTTTGAGTGAGGACTCCACCAAGCCCTTTCTTGCATGCATTTGTACATATCACAAAGATTTCATTTGGGTCAACAATCTTTAAAGTAGGTGCACTGGTAAGTAATTATTTTAGAAGGTTAAAATTATCTTCATACTCTTTTGTCCACTCAAATTTTATTCTATTCTTTTGTAAATAAGTGATAGGATGAGAAATTTTATGAATCTCCAGTAGTATCCAACTAATCCCATAAATGATCTAACTTCTGAAACATTTCTTGGTGTTGTCCATCCTCTGATGGCTTCAATATTTTCTGGATCTACTACTATACCTTCCTTTGAGATAATGTCCCCCAAATAATGGATATGTTCTTGATAAAAAACAAAACTTTCTTAGCTTGGCATAAAGTTGATGCTCCCTTAGTACTTTCAATACCAATCTCAAGTGATGTTCATTATCTTCCTCTATCTTAGAATAAATAAGTATTTCATCCAAGAAAACAATGCAAACTTATCCATATAATTTCTAAATATGTCATTCATTAAGCACATGAAGACAATTGGTGCATTGGTCAGTCCAAATGGCACCACCACAAATTCATAATGTCTATACCTAGTTCTAAAGGTTGTGTTACTAATGTTTTCTTCCTTGATCCTCACCTGATGGTATCCTGATCTTAGGTCTATATTTGAAAATATCTTTTCTCCTCTTATCTGATCAAAGAGGTTATCACTTCTGGGTAGAGGGTATTTTTTCTTCACAGTGGCTTTATTCATATGTCTAGAGTCAATACATAGCCTCCATGTTCCATCCTTCTTTTTGATAAAGAGTATTAGTGATCCCCAAGGTGAAACACTTGGCCGTATGTACACTTTCTTCAACAATTCCTCCAACTACATTTGTAGTTATTTTAATTTTGGTGTACTCATTCTGTAAAGAGTTTTTGATACAGGGGAAACTCCTGGTACTAAATCAATAAATAAATCTATTTCCCTCTTAGGTGGAAATCCAGGTATGTCTTGGAATACATCTTAAAACTCTTGCAATATTGAATAATTTTCAAGGTTTGGCCTGGTCCTTTCTGGCTCCTCCACATGAGTTTCATACAATTGACATCCTTTCCTGAAACATCTCTTCAACTGTAAAGCTGAAATCTCTCTTAGAGAAATAGGTCTTGTAATTCCTCTCACAATGCTATGTTTTCCTTCTTCATAAAGACATGTAAATGTCTTGTCATGACAATTTAGAAAACCTTGATGTTGGTCCAACCAACCTATCCCTATTAAGATATCATAGTACGATCCTAATGGAATTATATTCATATCAACATTAGTATTCACTCCATTCAGGTTTATGGGACAACTTTTAATAGTCTCATTGATCCTTCTTTCGGTTCCAGTGGCTAGTTGTACCAAACTTGATTTTTCAAGATGACTTTTCTCCAAATGTGTTATGTCCACTATTTTAGGATCAATGTAGCAATTGATTTCTCCTAAATCAATTAAAATATTAACAGGATGACTAATGATCTTACCTTACACTTCAATCATATTGGATTGGTATTTTGCTTGTCGATCTTCAAAAGATGCATGTATTATTGGAATATTTTCCCATATCTTCTACTATAGTAACTTCTTGGATGTTGTGCATGGTATTCATTCGTTCTTATCTGTGAGGGAAATCCTTGTACATATGGTCTTCCTTGCATCCCCAACATTTTATTGGTGGTCTTCCCCTTTTTACAAAAGAAAATATTCTCTCTTGGATTCTTCCTTATCAATTTGATCTTGTTGATTTTTATTAGGACTATTTTTGTTGAAAGGAGGTTTGAATCCTTTCCTTATCTGATTATGTTTCTCTTTATTCTTATCCTTCCAAGACTTATATAGGTATTCTCTTCCATTTCCTTGTTCATATAGGTACTTATCCTTCCCGATGGTCTCTATCAAAGTTTTAGGTTCATCATATTGAATCTTTTCTTTATAAAAGGATGGAAATCCACTTAAGAATCTATGTATATTCAACTTCTCATATTTTATAAACCCTACATACTTCATCAATCCCAAGAACTTATTTTCATACTCCGCCATGGTCATGCTTCCTGGCATGAGTTCAATGAACTCTTGCATTTTCTTGTCATATAAATGCTTTGAAAGGTACTCCTAGAAATATCTCTTGAAATGTTTCCAAGTGATTTTTTTCTCATTAATGTGTTCAAATTGCTTCAGCTGATCCTGCCACATAGCATATTTTCCATGCAAATGGTATGTGGAAATTACGCCTTCAAGATTAGATGAATAGTTGTGCAATTGGAGATATTTCCTTACTCCAATTAACTAGGTTTCATCATCATATTCGTTTTCTCTTTCACCATCAAAGGACGATGGCTTAAGATTCCTCACCTCTCCTTGCAAACTGTCCAATTCATGCCTTCTTCTTTGGTGCCTAAAAGGAGACACTTTTGGACTTCTTATGGAATATTCAGATGCATAAATTTTCTTTATTGAGTAAGGAGGTGAGTGATGTTCATGAGTTCTTCCAGTACTTCTTGAATGACCAACTCTTCTATAATTATCTCTTCTTTAATGATGTTTTCCATCTTCCTCTTGTCTTGAACTTGATCCATTATCTTCCTTCCCATGCAACCTATTTAATCTTTTCATCACTTTGTTATTGGATAAATCGGTAGGTGCGGACACTAACTGATCTCCCTAGATCCACCTAGATCTAGAACAAAACACACCAGAACATGACGCTTTCCTTAAGTTTTAGATATTGAATTTACTAACTAAAGAGGGATAGGTGACATACCGTTTAAACGCCACTTCCTCTCACCATCGCCATCTTAGCTCTGTTCCAATGCTCACACAATGATGATACTGCAAACGAACGCAACCAACCAAAGTGATAGTAATAGCATAAACTCAATATAAACCTATGTATGTGATCAAGGAATCATACAATAAAACACAACAAGATTTATAGGAAAGAATCATATTACTGTATCATATTAAATGTGAAGAGAGATTACAACCATGGCCTTGATGTCGTAAGGTCCCTTCCAACTTTCCTTCATTCCCCACACACTTCTTGCTCCAAGGATTTTGATACCATGGATCTGATAGCTACTCACAATCTATCTTGACAAAGCAAATCTCAAAGCCACTCTAACCAAGCTAACAATCCCAAGCCAAAAACAACTTAGCCCTTCTCCATGAGAGCTCCTCTCCTTTTATAAGCTGAAGAGGATAAGGTGAGGAGGTTAGGATGATCCCGCTAAATCATGAAAGTGAGTAATATCCAAACCATTCGGATGCCACCTAACCCTGGAATTTTTCTCCTTCTAGAAGATTCGAGAAAACGCTCATTTTTCCCATGTGTAAGCATTCTCACACCCTGCCTATAGAGGAAACTGCGAACTCCTTGTGATCTAGCTATGAAGCAGCCTACGAGAATCAAGAATTCTCACACCCTAGCTATAATGAAGCCTGTGAACTTCCTTTTTTATAGGGTTTTTACAAAGGAAAATGCACCTTCTTTTCTCAGGAAAAGTTCTTCTCCCTTCTTTATTTAGGAACTCAGGCCACTGGCCCCTCTGAAGGCAAAAAATAGGTTTACATCATTAACGGTCATAGGAATGAAAAAAATAATGTGTAACAGAGAGCCCCCCAAAGTATGAAGTTAGAACAGATTTATATCTGAAATACTTTGTCAAGTGTGTGTAGGGAACAAGGAACAATCGATCGGAAACCTGTCAACAAACAAGGAAATATAGTACAATAATATATCATCATTGAGGTAAGAATTCCCATACTCAGAATACAAATGACTCAAAGCATAAATGCTGACATGCAAATATCCATGTCAAGTAAGACAGGTCATGGCCACCAGACATACACTGTGGATCCATGCCAATATGACTCAAATCTGAACATAGCCACCAAAAATACACTATGGATCTATGTGTTAAAGACTCAAATTTGAACATAGCCATGAGACATACAATGTGGATCTATGTAACAATACAAACTGAAAATACTCCAACGCAACCTGAATCTATTAGAAAAGATCCAGGGTCTTCATCTCCACCACTCTATAGTACGAATCCAACCATGTGAATACATCTGTCAAAGTCGAACATGGTAGATGTTAGGACCACGCTATGCACCTTTTTGCCTATACCTTTTGTCATTATTATACCCTTCATCACTAGTATTTAGACTCACATTATCACCTCACCTGATCATTCCAAGGTATACAACGTCCTTTCTCATTATTATATGCTTAATCTGTTTTGCATAACACTTTACATTACTTTTGGTCTTAACCATTGATTAAGAAGTGCATAAGTGTCTATATCTGCAGAACAGTATTCAAGACCGATGCTGAAACACAGAATTGTCCAAGTTGATGCTGAAACACGGAAGCTGCTACACGGTCCGAGGATGCACATGCTGAAACACAGAGCTACTACATAGTCCGAGGATGCATATGCCGAAACACGAGGCAGCTACATGGTTCAAGAAGGCAGATGCTGAAACACGGAGCTGTCACTCCGTTCAGATATGCAGATGCTGAGACACAGTAGAGACCGCCACGAT
>JASDQU010710930.1:0-11211 GCA_032191745.1 Picea mariana
AGCATATATGCATATATGCATATATATAAACGCTAAACGCTAAACGAATAAATGCTAAACGAATCCCGCTACATATAAACGAATCCCGCTAACAGTTTAAAAAATACATATAAACACTAAACGAATCCCGCTAACAGTTTAAAAAATACCTCTGCTCGGCTCACGCTGCGTAAACAAATCCTCGGCTCACGCTGCGTAAACGAATCCCTCTGCGTAAATGAATCCCTCTGCGTAAACGAATCCCTCTGCGTCCTCGGCTCGGCTCACGCTCACGCTGCGGCTCGGCTCACGCTGCTGCTCCCACGACACAACCAAAAAAATTCGAAACGTTTAAAGGTGATGTGTGGCGATTATATAGAAAACTCTTTCGGCCGAACAATATTTCGGCCGAACTATTATTCGGCCAAAAATTATTTCGGCCGAAAGATAGTTTGGCCAAAAATTTAACGCCGGAAAAAAAATATCCGTCCGACCAAGTTTTTACACGCAAATCGAGGGCCTCGTAATGGCTCCGGTCGATTTGACGTTTATTGTTTCGGACGAACAATAGTTCGGCCGAAAATATGTTCTTTCGGCCGAAAAATACATTTAGTTTGGCTGAAAATTGGTTTTCCGAAATTTTGGAAACCAGATTGTCACGAAAGTGTAACCCACCTTCGTGATTCCACCCTTAACTCATCAACAATTACAATGGTAAGAAGAACATGATTTCCTTGATTTATATTGATCAATCAAAGAGTTTTATTAGCAATGTTAAGAAGTTTGTGATATTAATTGTAATACCCAAAGAGGTTAATTTTGAAAAGATAAAACATGTGGAAGTTGATATCATATAAAGGAATAATAAAGAAGATTTAAATAAACTTCTAAATAGTTATGAAGTAGTTTTTGTATAACCAAAGCGTTTTCTCCCAAGAGGCCAATTAAGCATGAGATACAAAAACTTTTAGGGTCACCCTTGCTAGGTCTTGGTTTATCTCAAACCTTTGTTATAAATAGTGAGGAAATCAATAAGTACTAGATGAAAAATTCATTAGATCATTTCCAAGTGTACCCATTGTTACACATTATTTTTGTCATCCCTATGACCGTTAATGATGTAAACCTATCTATTGTCTTTAGAGGGATCAGTGGCCCAAATTCTTGAAGAAATAAGGGAGAACAAATTTTCCTGAGAGAAGAAGTTGTATTTTCCTTTGTAAAAACCCTATTAAGGAAGATCACCGCAAGTTGCACTATACACAGGGTGCGGCGATGCATGATCATCGCCTCCTGCTCTAAATCTAGGCTGTGACGTCTCCGCAGGCTGCACTATACTTAGGGTGCGACGATTTTCGTACGTGGGAAAAAAGAGAGGTTGTGATGTCTTCGCAGGTTGCACTATACTTAGTGTGCGACGATTTTCGTACGTGGGAAAAAAGAGCATCTTCTCGATGCTTCTAGAAGGAGAATCTTCTATGGTGAGGTGGCCTCCGATCAGTTTGAATCTTACTTTCTTTTCTAATTTAGTGGGATCATCCTAACCTCCTCACCTTATCCTCTTCATCTTATAAGAGGAGAGGAGCTCTCATGGAGAAAGTTGGATTGAGCTTGGGAAATTTAGATTGGAAGTTTGGCTTGAGATTGTTAGCTTGGTTAGAGTGGTTTTAAGCTTTTCTTCGTCAAGATAGATTGTGAGTGACTTTCAAATCTATAGTCACTGAATCCACGGAGCAAGAAGTGTGTGGGAAGCAAGGAACTGTTGGAAGGGACCTTATGACATCAAGGCTTTGGTTGTAATATCTCTTTCTATTATTTAATNATAGCTTGGTTAGAGTGGTTTTAAGCTTTTCTTCGTCAAGATAGATTGTGAGTGACTTTCAAATCTATAGTCACTGAATCCACGGAGCAAGAAGTGTGTGGGAAGCAAGGAACTGTTGGAAGGGACCTTATGACATCAAGGCTTTGGTTGTAATATCTCTTTCTATTATTTAATACATATGCACTTTTCTTTCCTATATGAATCTTATTTGTCTATATTGTATGATTCCTTGATCACATACATAATTTCATATCAAGTAGGCTATGTTATTCTTGTCTTCATTGGCTTTTGTTATTTTGCAGATATTTCTCCACAAGCCTCGTCACAGAGCTTGGATTGCATTGGTGAAGTCGGATCTTTGATATTTAAAAGGTATGTTCTAGATACATCTCTCATTTGATAATTGAAATATAAGGAAAGAGTAGTGTACTATATTGTTTTGTTCTAGTTTCGTAGTGAAGCTAGGGGGATTGATTTGTGTTCTCACTTAACCATTAGCCTGATAACAAAATTGGCGACCATACAAGGGAACGAATTGTTTTCCTAGTTTGTCTTAATTTCTTACGTTGGTTGCTTGGGTTCTATTTTTTGAGTCACTGGGAGATCCAAATTGACTCTCTGACTGTTAAAATTCACTGGAAAAACGTTGATGCTTTTTATTTTTTCCATTTTTTCCTTTGATCGTCGCACCCTGCTTTGAGGAACAATGTGACGATCTAGGATTGATGCACCATACCTTTTTGGCACAGTGCAGTGATGTCGCATTGTATTTGTTCTCTAGCCTATGGCAACCCGGGATCGTCGCTCTGTGTTGGTCTTACATCCTGAGACGATTTGGGAAATTTTTAGCTTTTGGTGGTTTTTCCTTACCTAGATCTGTGATAAATGTCTAGGGTGATTTGATGGGTCTGTTTACAGTCTACTTGACAACTTTCAATCTGCTTTTAGCCATCTTTTCTTTGTTTTAGCTTGTTTTCTTTTGAAAGATTTTATCTCTTTCTTTGAGTGTCTTTCGGTTACAAAGCTTTGTTTTTCTTTAGAATTGTTTAGTGAAAAGAACACTTCTTTTTTCTTAATAACTCGTGCTAAAAGAGAAAATTTGTTTGGGTTGTGTTTGTTTTGAAGTGGCTTTCTATTGCTTTTAGCTATCTTTGAAACAAAAAAAAAAAATTTCTTTCTTTATTAGATTGGGGGCATCTTTGCATTTGAAGTAACGAAATTGCATGATTTTTGGCATTTTTGGTCTTGAATTTGGGGGGGGGAAGAATCAAGTATTGGTGTACAATCTCTTTTGCTCATTTCTTGAGAATCTTGATATTGATGAGTTTAATAAAATTTTGGGACATTGTGTATATGGGAATGATAAATGTTTTCTCCTTCTCGTAATATATCTTTCATCAAAGTGAAATATTTGCATTCTCATTTCTTTGCATTGTTTAGAGTCGGTCAAAACATCATTTAGTCCATGCCATTTTCCTCTTGAGTAAAAAAAACCTTAAAAATAAATCGCTTATAAAAATTGTTTAGACATTTTTATATTTTCTGATAGAAAACCTACATTAGATTAGTTGTAGGGCTTTGGAATAGGCATGAAATATAACTTTCCAAAGCTACAAACAAACATAGAATCTTGTGATAGGGAGAGTTTAAATCCACTTGCTATGTTTTGTCCTGGGAATATCTTCTCACACAAGGGTCAATCACGAGGTCGCATTAGGACCGGTAGAGTTACTCACCTTGCTTTGTCATTCTTAGTGTAGAGATTGTGCATATTATTGGGGGTCACTTGAGAATATACCCACATTTATGTGTGGGGGCTCCTCGAGTTGATTTCGGTCTAGATACCCTACCTTTCCACATGGATCGGACTGTTGACTATTTCCCTAGGCATCATTGGAGTAATTGGTAACCTTACTGGCCTATCTCTTTAGGTTCTTTACACGAGGTGACTATGGAGGGCCAAGTCTTCATGGTACTTGGAAACGACGTTGGCCAAACTCACTCGAGTTCCTTGGAGGGTATACCCACGTTTATGTATAGGATCTTGCACCAAGGCGTAAGTCCACTAAGCAGGTCGTCAACGTAAATTTTCCACCTGCTCTATCTCATCCCCTTCTTACATTTTCCTCGCGACGTTCGATTTCATCACCAACTAGTGTGTTCATTGTAAGAAGGTTTTGTTTTCTTGTTTGCTTCCTAGATTTTTAGCGTGTGTTGTTTGTTTTCCCTAGCAGAATCTAGGTTGGATAGTTATTTAATGGTGTTAGTTCCTAAAATGACCAATGAAGGAACCCTTGCTCTAGGGGAACCTTTTGTTTTTCCTTCTTACAGAAACATTTGTCCTCCTCACATCGCTACTTTGATCCTTCCTGGCCTCACGATTGGATTGTCGGTGTGGTTGTTTTCCACTCAAGTAATTCTGAATGTAGTAAGTGCTTTGGTTGTAAGAAATCCCCCCCAAGAACATCAACCTCATGTTGATCCTTCACCTTCTTAACCAGTAAGATCTTCTTCACCTTATTCACTTCCAAGGTATTCTTCCATTTCATCTGATTCGCCAAGTGAAAGCTCTAAAGCTAGTAACTCGGTGGATAAGTAGAAGAAGAAAAGGAAGAAGAAGAAGAAGAAACATAAGAAAGGGTAAAAATTTCCAACTGCTGCCAAACATGTTGGAAAACAACCAGTTACTGATAATCGTTTTGGGAGTGTTGATGATGCCAAGATCACCCAAACAATCCGGTCCCTTTGTCGGTCAGTCTGGTTGATCATGTATTCAATTTGGTCACATCCTTAGTTGAACCTATTAGCACTAATAATCACCTTCAGGTTGCATGGAAGGAAAGCCTAGTACCCATCAGCTTATATGTAAATGTAAAGAGTTTTTTGAGGGGTCAAATGGATAGGACTCAAAATGGTAATATTCCAACTCATAAATCAGGGCTAGCATGCACGAGAAATCAAGGTCTTGGCTAAATTCAATCAGTAAGTGGGATTAAGTATGAACAGAGGGAAGACTTCAGTAAGAGAAATGTAGAGGTTGTTGTAAACATCAGGTCTGCAGACAACCTAAGGAAAAAAGACTCTTAATACAAGATATTCTTGAGTTCATAACTTAAGGACACTAAAGAAACATCATGCTAATATAATAATCAAACATACATCATAATATCACCATAATCATTCATGTGAATCATTCAAAGCATGAACACTTTAGCATCAGAAGAAAATAAGCTGGAAAGAGAAGATGATTTCTATTAAACAAGATGTCTCAAATCAAGTACATAACCAGTTCACAGTAACTTCATCAAAATATTACAGTATAAGGGAGCCTTTCTCAACCATTCAAACCTACTAAATAATTTCATCTATCTATTTATAACAAAAAAGGGAGGCAACAGCTGGAGGTGCGAGCTGGCCTCCTTCCCATGAAAATCTCTAAGAATTTATTCCATCTAACAACTTTACTAATAACCTATGCTATAAAATGGGAAAGTGTTGGTGACTAATCCAACCAATCTTTGAACTAACTTGATCCCCCTTTGGTGCGCAACTCCTTGTTTGTCTTGTGTCCTTCAGGGGCATGTGGCTGTCATCATGTTGTCAGCTATTGTTTCTACAATTCTCTCCATCATCATCTATCCAAAAAATTTTTAGCTCGACCCTCCTAGATTTCTGGTATCTGTTGGTAGCATCTTTGGGTAGCACTCTCAGTAGTGCAATTTGTCGTGCCTTCACATAATTTCATGATATTCTGTAGCGCAACCTGTTGGCAGCGGTTATATAATTCTTGTTTTCAGGCCCTGGTTTGTTTTGGTTCTCATTTCTGCTTATCGGTCTTTCTTTTGAAACACATATGCCTGCACCACGGGCTAGCTCAGACAAAGAAAACATAAAAATAACCCTCGAAAATGACCGCTGAAAGTTGTTAAAACATCAATTGTTGTATTTCTCTGAAATTGTAGCCAAGTTGAAGATGACTTTTTTTTTGAAAAGCGTTTTCTTGGTTTCAATCTGCAATTGAAAGTATTCACGACCATCTATAAAAATCTTTTTTTCGTTGTCCCTGTTCTTTAAGAGAACAACTCAATGATGTATCCCTGTTCTTGAAAGTCTATTTTATTAATAAACTATTTCTAGATCTTGATGAAGGATAGCTAAAAAAAAAAATCAAGGTCTGTGACATATCAAGATGTGTTAAAAAACTAGAATTTTCAGCATCACCCTGCTCTATTGAATATCTTTAAAAACTATAATATAAACTTTCAGAGAGCTGTGGGAAGTGCTTGTAAACCCGCCGAGACACTGAACAAGTCTGCTGGCAGCCGGTAAATGCATGCATGATGCCGAGATAACTTCGTCGGGGTACTGAACAGGCCTGCTGGCAGTGAAGCAATGTCAGGTAAAAGAAAATTCTCAAATATTGATTCTATTTTGACCTTAAACGTCTTTCGTTCTGATCTAGAATTTCTTGACAGGATACAGATATCAGAGTGGGTTAAGTGGCATCCCTGTCGATACTATGGACACCTGCTGGAAGCAGCGGCCTTGTCAACAGTATTGAATATTTTCACTTTACATCGTGGCTCTCTTTTGCTAAGATTGTCACCAATTTTCATTTCTTTAAAAATAAAAGTTGTCTGAAACTGGACTGCGTTATAATTATTTGAGATGAAAACAACTTTTCGATTGTTTTCGATTCGAGGTTTTTCTAATCATTCTAACCTAAACTCGTTCGTATGATAGAGATAACTGCTTCTCCCAACATGTCGACATTGTTGGCAGCGATTATTTTATTATTCTTATTTTTATAAGCTGCCTACATAGGGTCTATGAAATTTTATTACTCTTCATGAGCATTTTTCTAAACAACAGTTGTAAATCGTCACATTTTACCTATCATCTATTCATGCTTCATTTTCATGACTGAAAGCATGAAAACTTGCAACTATCGTTACTATTCTGTTTTAAAATTTCATTGAAAGCATATGGTTTATTATAGAATTGTGATTTCTTGCTATGAGCATGTTTCTGTTATTGTTTGTGACCCTTTCGATTCTAAGCATGCCTAAGAGATTTATGGTTGTATGAATGAAAGACCCCCACCATTTGATATTCGATTTATTTTTTTTTGTATATATTTGGTTTGATTTTTGATCATATTTATCTCATGAAACTTTTGACTATTCGATTTTTGTAAACTCACCCAACTTTGCAATCAAACTATGATACGCACACTTATGTTTTTAGAGTACTTTGGTCCTAGCATGTACTCAATACCAAGGTGGCATACAATGTACAGGTTTCCATTACTTCTTAGCATGGTCTCGGGTTTCACAAAACTCTTCACATGCGTTTTGATTAAACACCTTTCCCATCATTTGAATCATCACAACATGCATTGATAAAGCTCAGGGCTTTGGCTCTATTTCATTTTTGCAAACCCTACCTGTGTGTTGTGCATTAATTACCCGTCTGTTCAGTATGGCTCTAGTGGTAAGGGTTGAATCGAATGACATCCAAACACTGCTTTCATATGATAATGCTAGGGAAGATTTGGAAAGGAATGGTTGGCATATTTTCATCAAAAAGTTTCAGGGTTTTAATCTTCACGTCACCCAAGAGTTTGCCTTAACCTTTGATGGTTGTAGGGAAAAAATTGGTGATATGCAATTGGAAGTAACCGAAGAGTTCCTAAGTCAAGCCACGGGATTGCCAGCGACTGGTCAGAAATGGTTCAAAAATGCAAAAGTGGAGGAAGTCCCTTGGACTTTACTGTTTACCTCACGAAAAATAACCAGCTGTGATCGAGGTATGCCAATTTCGTTCTTGAAAACTAGGTGGCATGATTTACTTACTGTAGTGAAGCAATTCATCACATGTGAGGGACGATTCAGACTTGTTTTCCTATATCATTTACTCCTGCTTATGAGTTTTATTGGTTTTCCGTTGAATATGCCTTATTACCTACTCAGAAGTCTGTATAAAATGGGGAAAAGATTTAGGAAACAGAGGTCAGATTCAAGTTTGTTTCATCATGGCCTGATTAAAATCATCCTCATGCACCAGTTAGAGTCACAAAATCACTGTTGGGATTCGTTCATTACACGAAATGGTTTTGGCAACCCTGAGTTGGGAGAAGTAGATAAACCAGTCATTGAGGAAACCATTGTGAACCCAACGGCCTCTCCCCCACCTCTCCAGGCTTGTGATTTTTCCCCTAACAATGAACCCTTGAGCTACCCTAAGGTCATTCAACAGGACAGTCGACCGGTTACACATCCAAATGATTGTATTAAAACTGTGAAGAAACCTATAGGAAAGAAGTTAAAAGGTAGTGTTGATGTCAATTTCAAAAACAAAAGAGATGGTCGGTTAATTTCTCGAATTCTTCGAAATAAAACAAACCTCCGTGCAGACACGATCAGCATGATTTAAGTGAGTGAGAGCTCAGACTCATAAATTGACAAATTCCTTGCTAAAGATGACCCCGTGTCATTCGGGCTATACCCTGACCGATCCTATAACTATGTCGATAATCTGCCTCCTTGATTGAAAGATAACCCAGAATTCCCTAGTATCCATCTCTGTGACAAATCTACCATCTGCATAGAGGATTCTTTGACCTGTAATGTTGTTTGTTCTAATGCAAACTCCTTACAGTCACAATGTGATGTGTGTCGATCGTGGATCGACAGATACTATACCAATGTCCCACTGCTACAGTCACGAGTCAAGTCTTTAAGAGACCAAGTTGATATGTTGACAAATGAAAACAACAGACTTGAATCCATCATCCAAGGGAAGGAGAATTATTTGAAAACTACAGGTCATGTGATATTCAAAAACGTAGAGCCAGCTACAGCTATCGTTAACTCCAAAGTTTCTTGATACGTTTTGATTTCATGATTAGAGGTATGATTTTTTTTTATTTAATAGCATGATTGTGTCATTCTTAAGTTAGGATATTTGGTTTGATTGAATAAACTATTTTTATTATTAAGATTAGTCTATTTTATTTATCCAATAAAATAAGATTGCATTCGCTATTATAACTAGCTACAGAATCGCAAGATTCTGTAGCCAGTTAAGAAAATTCGAATTGTTTGATTTGATGACAGAAAACATATTTGAGATCTTCTTATTTTCTTTTGTTTTCAGGATAATTAAGGAGCCCATGATTTCAAAGATGATATGAGGCACTTTTGAGATTTCCCAACCATATCTATTTTGTATTTTGAGTAAACAGAATTATATTGTTGGTAGTTTTTTTATATCTAGTGAAATCAGGGTGGTTGCATCCCCCTTTATTTTTTTAAACCAATTTGATCTTATCAACAGGAAATAGTTATGTTTCCTGAAACCTATATAAACATATCATTTTGTAAACATTGCATCATCTCAGCCTGGAGAAAGAGTATGGGCATTTTTATCACAAACTTGAATGAAACAGAATGCACGTTACAACTTTATCTTTTCTGTATGATGTTTTGATTCAGGTTATGTTTATGTTGATTTGATAATAGATGGTGATTTCTTTCATCGTCATGATTTATTACCATTTGACATGATTCATTTTATATGCTGCCCATATCTTATGTTTCAGATACAATATATACACAATGCTCATCTATCCAATTTAAATTACGAGATTCACCTCTGATTTATGTTGAATGTCTGCATGCAAGTTCTTACAGGAAGATTTATCTCGTCGTAATTACTTGTAAATTATTAGATCACTGTAACTGTGTCCCTTTTATGTTCTTTTATCAAAACTCAATTTCCAGCACATTGTTTCACTTTTGTTCGGAGCAACATTACGATCCGTTGCAGGTTTACTTCCCGAATAAGGTGGTTGGATAGTCCCTGTTGAATAGGCATTGGATGCGTTAATAGGTTAGTCTATTATTTTATTTCGTTTGTTTGTTTATTTTAGAAGTTTTATATATATGGTATGATTTCCATTACCTATAATTTTCTGTTTGATTAGATAGTTTAATGTTTGATGTCATGAGTGTATACATCTAAGAAAACAAACCAAAAAATTAGATAGTATTTTCACTTTCTTTATCATTGTTGCTAAAGAAACCAATTTACATTTGATTTTTTACGAGTTTAGATTAAAACTCGTGCTTTGTACAGATTGTATATAAAGTTATTAAACATATTTTAGTTATATAAACTATACATATATATATTTAAATGTACTTATAGATTTTAGTGATTGTTATTTATTAGGTTATTATTTTTCCTTTAGTTATTTTTTCGCTTTCTTTAGGACTTAGATCGGCCAACGGAGCCGCAAAACCTGTCGAAGTGAATTAATCCAAATGGCTTGGGTTAATTAGACAACCCCAGACCGAATTCACTCCTCCAGTTGACGAGTGGTCAATTTCGCCCGTCAACACAACCTCAAAACTAGACAAGTAGAAAAGGTAGTGCCAAACCTTCATATCTTCAATGAAAACTTCAGTCTCTGCGAGAATTTAGGAAGCGAATTTCGTTAGCTCCATTCTATTTTGTCTCTGTGAAAATTTCGTCTCTGCCAGAAATTCGATAGTGAATTTAGGTAGCACCACTCTGGTGTGTCTCTATGAAATTTTAGGTAGCACCATCAAAATACGCAGCACCTTCACTTGAACATGTACAAAATGGGTAGCAACCTTGGGTAGTAGTAGTTTCATAAGTATTAGACGTTTCGGCAGCATTATGGGTAGAAAACTAGTAGAATATCAAAAAAAGACTATTCCGTGGTGCCATAATGCTACGGAATGTCTGCACTATTACTGTCAAAGGGATTAATTCTTTATAAAAACCCAAAACTCTGAACAGTAAGCACTAGAAGCCTATGTAGTGTTTCATCAATATTTTATTTTCACAAAAAGGGACCATCTTCAAAAATGGAGCTCACCTTTCACCAACTACTTCATTAACCTGACACTCTTTCTTGGAGTAGGAGGATCCTCCTTTGGCCCAACAGGCTTCTTCCTTTTAGCAGTGACAGGCTTCTTCAATGGAGCTATGCTCTCCTTGGTTCCTGGTGTCACCTTTTCAATAGCAGCTTCAACCAATACCTGCAAGTTCCTTTGAGCCACTTCATCTTGAAAATGTTGCAACTTTGCTTTGAGCTTTATGTTCTAAGACTGAAATCCTCTCTTCTTCCTGTAAAGGTTTTTGAGCTTCCTATGGAGAGGTTGGGCCTTTCTTGCTACAAAAATTTATAGGTCAAGAGTGTGGTTGTATCCATCCATGAGTTCTTTCATCTTAACCCTGTTAGAAATGGCTTCTGCTTTCAACTGAGCCACCTCCTTCCTAGCATCCCTAAGTTTCCTGATTAATCTTTTGAATATCTGGCTGTCAGGTGGAGTAGTGCTATGAACAGTCTCAACAGGCCTTTTCATGGTCTCATCTTT